>JASTWR010001326.1:0-48395 GCA_030770355.1 Harpagoxenus sublaevis
AAAAGTGAAATAAAAGGTATTGAAAAAATCTGAATATTATTTTAAAATTAAATCATAATTTTCCTTATGAAATTTAAGGCTCATGGGTCGGGAGCCGAGAACTCCGCGTTGACGGTGGCGACACAGTGTCAGCGGTAGCCGCGGTAAGAATGAGAACTTTGTCGCACGACTCTTACAGAGTATCGCATGATAAGTGGTGCGATTCCGAGCTGAGCACATCCCCCTCCACTTATGCACACAGAAATGCTCTGTCTCCGTATGACGACTGACAACGCGCGCTCGGCTAAGTTCGGCGCGCCATGCGAGCGAGCGAGAGAGAGAATGTCATTCCCTCCTTCTCGCTCTGAATCTGATGCGTCGAGGCTGCTAGATTGCTTTCTCGGCGTAGCCCGGCGATCTGAAAAAGAGGGTACACGTCGAAAAGCGCAAATGTGCACAATACTTTAATAGTCTGCAAGGGGAGAACCTCTGAGTATATAGATAAGATATTAGTTGATATTAAGCATTCGTTGCAAAGTTATGAACAAAAAAGGATTTCAGCGTTCCATATATACCCGTGCGGTAACGTTCAATCTCGAAATGGTGTGGGCAGCGCGGAAGGGCGTCTGACTGCTAATACTCTGGCCCGGGTTCGTTTCCCGGTGCTTCCTTTTACTTTTTTTGCTTTTTTTTACAATATATATAATAATTATGTAATTATTTTGAGAACGAAAGAGCATGTAAAAAATAATTAAATTGGAAGGGTGTGGTGTAATCGAATGATATGAATGTAATGATTTTGTACATAACGTTAAGAGTTTAATAAGAGAGGTGAGGAGAAAGATAATAATTAGTAACTAATTTTCCTTTACACAAATATATTTAGTCATACGGTGTGATTAATGGAGAATAGTATTTTCTCACACCTTATAACAAATAAATGTTACTTTTAACTTTCAAAATTAATTAAACAAATTATTGACGGGTTATTTTGATTCTTTCTTATCCTCTTTGAAATCGTCTTGTGCCCAAAACGCGCGCGTTTCTGTATTATGTCGTGTTCGAATGTTATATAAAAAAATCAAAAAATTTGACTATAAATAAATTATTTTTTACATGCTCCTTTGTTCTGAAAATAATTATATAATTATTTATAATAAAAAAACAAAAAAAAATAAAAGGAAGCACCAGGGAACGAAACCGGGCCAGCGTGTTAGCAGGCAGACGCTTTACCGCGCTGCCACACACCATTTCGAGATTGAACGTTATCGCACGGGTATACATGGAACGCTGAAATCCTTTTTTGTTCAAACTGCAACGAATGCTTAGTATCAAGTAATATCTTATCTGTATACTCAGAGGTTCTCCCCTTGCAGACTATTAAAGTATCGTGCACATTTGCGCTTTTCGACGTGTACCCTCTTTTTCAGATCGCCGGGCCACGCCGAAAAAGCAATCTAGCAGCTCGACGCATCAGAGTCAGAGCGAGAAGGAGGGAATAATTTCTCTCTTTCGCTCGCTCGCAAGGCGCGCCGAACTTAGCCGAGCGCGCATCGTCACGGAGACAGCCCAGTGAGAAATGATACATCGAAACACGTCGATTGGATATCGAAATGTCGAAATCAATATAAAATCGATCCTCAAATCAATTTTGATATTCAGGTGTCCGCGGTTTGGAGATTCATCGATATCGATCGATATCGATCGACATCGAAACAATATTATTCGATGTCGAACAAAATGTCATTTCTAGAAGACGTCACCCGCGAAAAAAAGTTATATATGTTTTGAATATGGTTTATATTAGTAATTTATATGAACAAAATTAAACTCAAATAAAAACTAAATATTGAATATAAAAGTAATTAAATTTAAATATATTCCAAATATAAATCGAAATTAAATTTAAATAAGATCTTGCTATTGTGTGGATTTCACTTGTCCAGGAGCATATATGGATCATATTAATATTTAATAAGCATCTAACCAACCTGAGTTAAAATTTTATTTATATTTGGAACAAATAAGATTTTAATTAACACTCAAATTAAATTTTTATTTAATTGAAAGTATTCCCATTGACCCATCATATATTCATATTTAATCAAAAATTGTAATGCATAAGATTTTAATAAACCTGCGAGTTATGTTAGTCTTGCGTTGTAGTCTATTAGGTTATAGGTTCATTATTGAATCTATTTTTGTTATTATCAACCACAAATCTGTTTATTATGTTTTACTGTCTATACATGTACAAGCAACGGCAGGAATAGTGTCTCGCGACAGCGCGCGCGCGCGTCACGTATACATACACAAAGCACGTAATTGAAAATTGTTTACGAAAATAAATCCACACATCTTGGAAAGAATGTCTCCCGCAAAACCATCTAGCAATTTATATATTTTTTCAAATATAACATCTATATTTTAACATTTTAGAGATAATAAATTTTCTCGCAAATATATATAAGATAATAATAAGTTAACATTAGAGATAGTAAGTTCTAGTAACTCATTCTGTTCCATTATCATTCATTTTGATTATAATAAAAAAGTTATTAATTTCCCAATGTTAAATAAATCAATATTGTAAATAATCAGGACGAGCGTGCACTTTTCTTATGGAAGTTATACTATATTTATATAATATAATTAGATCATTGAAAAAAAAATTTATGTTTACTCATTAATTTTATTGTTTATTATATTTCGCCTCTATATTTGATATAATAATTAATAAAATTAATGCCGGCGCTCGGTGCAAATCACACGTACGATACGTGCTATGTGTGTATGCGTGACGCGCGCGCGCGCGCGTGGCGAAACACCATTCCTGCCGTTGCTTGTACATATATTATAATTTCAGTTTTAGTTACGTAGGTCATTGGCTTTTTCATCATTTTAAATATACATACAGGGTGATTCGAAACAACCTTTTACCGTTGAAAGTACAGATTCGTGACAAAATTCTGAGACGACTTTTAGGTCCATATATTTAGCCCCTCATCTACAGCAATTTACAAAAACATTAATATATTCGGATTGTACATTGTTTGTACATGAATGTATTTCGTTTTTTAGTGTTTGTACATCCTTGGTTAATTTAAAAAAAAATAAAAAAGTTTGTGCTAACAATACCAATAAAAGTTAGCCCCTCATTATTTCAAAAATAATGATAAATCAAAGTTTATTGTGCTTAATCGTTTGTACATCGTTTGTACATTCTTAGTAATTGATTTACTTTTTATTTAAATATTTCTTTTTTTGCTTAAAATATAAATAAACAATTTTTATTCGAATTTGGCGGGTAAATCTTCAAGGTGGTTAAAACCACATAGTAGCCAACTGTTAAAACGAAAAAAATCGCTTTGTAAAGGCCTCCACACACACTTTTCCGTAACAGTAACAGTAAGGTTTCGACCAATCGCGTTGCTCGATTCGGCTGGTTACGGTTAAAGGCTATAATACACGAAATGCATAACGTAGCATAAGCATAGCATAAAACCGCTGGACCAATAAGCATCTAGCATAAAGTCGCCATATTAATTTACATAAGATGCTCATTGTTCCAGCGGTCTTATGCTATGCTTATGCTACGCTATGCATTTCGTGTATAAAGGCCATCACACACAAAATGCATAGCGTAGCATAAGCATAGCATACGACCGCTGGACCAATGAGCATCCAGCATAAAGTCGCCATATTAATTTACATAAGATGCTCATTGGTCCAGCGGTCTTATGCTATGCTTATGCGACGTTATGCATTGTGTGTGATGGCCTTTATAGCCTAAATTTGCATAGCGCATAAACATAAACATAAAAGTTGATTGGACCATATACGAGTGCATATAAAGTCCATATACGAGTGCCGGACTAATTAATCCATTTCCTTATACATATTTTTATGCGCCTATGCAAGTTTGCTGGGTATACCTTTAAAATAAACTCATGTAAACAATTGCGTAAGTGAGCATTTACATGAAGTATAAAGGCCTCCACACACACATTTCCGTAACAGAATACAGTAAGGTTTCGACTAATCGCGTTGCTCATTCGGCCGTCCGTTAAGCTATATCCACACAAACTTGCATAGCCGCATAAACATATGCATAAGGAAATGGATTAATCCGGCCACTCGTATATGGACTTATGCATTCGTATATGGACCAATCAACCTTTTTATACTTATGTTTATGCGCTATGCAAATTTGTCTGGGTATATAGCTTAAAGGCCGCAGTACAGACTTCTACATAAATGCATAAACATAAGCATAAGGATTTGATTGGCCCATATATGTGTGCATAAGGAAATGGACCAATTTAATCCCTTAATACATATGGGTGCTTTCCAATTGCAATATCCCTAGACACTTTCATGCACACGGCGACACAAGTTGTGTTCCAATTGCCGTAATCGTCGACACAACGCTACACATCCGTACTCGCCCGAGAGCTACTAGTCGGCTGTGTAAGCTTGTGTTCTCTAGTAACAATAAAATAGTTACTAGCCACGGCAGCTATAAATGAGTGGCCGCGCATTTCTTTTTTTATTTTTTATTCAAAAGGGCGAAAAAACTACAAATCAACGAAATTATCAAAAGTATCATTGAAGTAATAAGTAATTCGAATTATCTTGTATCACAATAATGAATAACCCTACCCAAAACCGTACACAGCGTACACATTAGTACACAGTTTGTTCCAATTGAGTCGTGCACATCGATACACTTTGTGCCTTCCTGTGTATGTTTGTGTTAGGATGTGTTAAACAACTGGAAAGCACCCTATGTTTATGCACCTATGCAGAAGTCTGTGCTGCGGCCTAAAGCTATATCCACACAAACTTGCATAGCCGCATAAACATATGCATAAGGAAATGGATTGGTCCGGCACTCGTACATGGACTTATGCACTCGTATATGGACCAATCAACTTTCTTATGCTTATGTTTATGCGCTATGCAAATTTGTCTGGGTATAGCTTTAATGCTATAATACACAAAATGCATAGCGTAGCATAAGCATAGCATAAGACCGCTGGACCAATGAGCATCTTATGTAAATTAATATGGCGACTTTATGCTAGATGCTCATTGGTCCAGCGGTCTTATGCTATGCTTATGCTACGTTATGCATTTCGTGAATTATAGCCTTTAACCGTAACCAGCCGAATCGAGCAACGCGATTGGTCGAAACCTTACTGTTACTGTTACGGAAAAGTGTGTGTGGAGGCCTTTACAAAGCAATTTTTTCGTTTTAACAGTTGGCTACTATGTGGTCTTAACCACAGTAAAACTATACCCAGTAGTGACACTATGGCCTAGTTTACACCGGACCGTTTAATACGCGTACCAAGTACTATATCCATGTCAAATCCGTATTAAATCTCGGGTTATTCCGGTGTAAACCGAGATTTGATACGGATTTAATACGGATATAGTACTTGGTATGCGTATTAAACGGTTGGTGTAAACTAGGCCTATGCCGGCACCTTTGATGTAGAGGTATGGTTATACTGTGGTCTTAACCACCTTGAAGATTTACCCGCCAAATTCGAATAAAAATTGTTTATTTATATTTTAAACAAAAAAAGAAATATTTAAATGAAAAGTAAATCAATTACTAAGAATGTACAAACGATGTACAAACGATTAAGCACAATAAACTTTGATTTATCATTATTTTTAAAATAATGAGGGGCTAACTTTTATTGGTATTCGAGAAAATATTTATTAATTTCGACAACGATTAGCTAGCTAAAAGATGTTAATTAAAATTTAGAATTTATTGCGAAAAATATTACCCCAGCCAGGGTTTGAACCTGGAACCTCCCGCTCTCCGTGCAGGCGTCGTCCCAATTCGACCACTGAGGCATGTGGTAACATTTATCGCAATAACAAACTTATATACCTATCTTATTATTAGTTCCAACATTAGAAAACTGCGCGCCGACTTGGTTTGTCAGACTTTCAACACAGCTCCTGTTGGAGTATACTTAATTTACATTTGTTACATTAGTTTAATTAACATCTTTTAGCTAGCCAATCGTTGTCGAAATTAATAAATATTTTCTCGTTAATCAATTATTGGCGGAATATACCATTATTTTCTGTTTTATTGGTATTGTTAGCAAAACTTTTTTATTTTTTTTTTTAAATTAACCAAGGATGTACAAACACTAAAAAACGAAATACATTCATGTACAAACGATGCACAATCCGAATATATTAATGTTTTTGTAAATTGCTGTAGATGAGGGGCTAAATATATGGACCTCGACTTTTCCTCTTGCAAAATTTTGTCCGAAGCTTACCTTCTGAGTTATCAAGCAAAATACTTACCCTATCGCTGGCCGAGTACAGGAGGTAGACAGGAGCGGCGCGACTCACCATTAGACGCGGGCGCTTACGTCGGGTGCCCGCTGCGCGATCAGTCGATCGATCAATGGATCGAGCTGCGTCCCAATATTTACTGCGAGCACAGAAAATCTACAGTTTGCGTTATGCATAGATTTTCAGAACTGGCAATAACATTGGATAACGGTAATTACAATGATACACGCACACACATGCAAGGACGTTTACTCACTCGTGTTATTGTTTTCTCACACAAACTTCACTTAAATACACTTAACTTTACTATTTTTACTCACATACTTAAAAATGTGCAATTATTATTAACAATACACAATAAGTCACATTACTATGTTTACGCAAGCGTTACTTCTGTAGTAAGTGACTCAAATTATTATTTACGATAATTCCTTCCGCGTAAACGGGAGTCTAGCAGAATTATTGTAAATTACTACAGAAGTAATGCTCGCGTGAACGTGGTAACTGTCAACTCGCTGTGTTTACAAGAAGATGCACTGTTATCCTTTGAGTGTAGAAAGGTGTAGAGGTGCGCGATGGCTAGAGATGGCGCGCACCTCTACACCTTTCTACACTCAAAGGATAACAGTGCATCTTGTAAACACAGCGAGTTGACAGTTACCACGTTCACGCGAGCATTACTTCTGTAGTAATTTACGATAATTCTGCTAGACTCCCGTTTACGCGGAGTGAATTATGCAGAGACCTCCGTTTACGCGGAGTGGATTATCGTAAACGATAATTTGAGTAACTTACTACAGAAGTAACGATTGCGTAAACATAGTAATGTGACTCATTGTGTATTGTTAATAATAATTGCACATTTTTAAGTATGTGAGTAAAAAGAGTAAAGTTAAGTGTATTTAAGTGAAGTTTGTGAGAGAAAACAATAACACGAGTGAGTGAACGTGCTTGCATGTGTGTGCGTGTATCATTGTAATTACCGTTATCCAATGTTATTGCCAGTTCTGAAAATCTATGCATAACGCGAACTGTAGATTTTCTGTGCTGGCAGTAAATATTGGGACGCAGCTTGATCCATTGATCGATCGACTGATCGCGCAGCGGGCACCCGACGTAAGCGCCCGCGTCTAATGGTGAGTCGCGCCGCTCCTGTCTACCTCCTGTACTCGGCCAGCGATAGGGTAAGTATTTTGCTTGATAACTCAGAAAGTAAGCTTCAAACAAAATTTTGCAAGAGGAAAAGTCGTCTCAGAATTTTGTCACGAATCTGTACTTTCAACGGTAAAAGGTTGTTTCGAATCACCCTGTATATATGTCGAAAAACACTAATATAAAAGACTAAATTAAAAGAATACATAGATACCGCTTGTTTATTTAACAAATTGTAATTAATTGTATTCAACAATTATAAGTATAAACAAAAACCAGGACTAAAAGATACGAGCAAAGAAAGAGGTGTTTATCGTTTAAAACTTATCTACAATTATTTATATTAAAGATAATAAATACACAATGACTCGTAAACGTTAATGTTTAATTAGTCTTCAACACATAAGCAGCAAAGATAAAATTAATATATTAAAAATAATTTAAGTACAAATGCATGTGTATAAAAAAATAAATAAAAACAATATTATTAAAAAATCAATCCTATATAATCAACGAGATTTAAATAAGAAAATCTATAAGAGGCTATGACAACCGCCAAAGTATTGTCATTTGTGTAAAAGTAAATTAAAATTATTTATTTAATCAGTAATAACATAAAAGAGGAGGATTCTTTCTTAATTCTTTCTTTCTTTTCTTTGCATTTCGTTAATTTTATCAGAAGTTTACTAATCTTCTTTTTGAAGTTAAGTTTCTTACTGAGTATAATTTTATGTTTTTACATAATCTATTTTTTTATATAGAAGATTTACTTATGTGATTCTTTCATAATTATTCAGAAAAAAATGTTTTGTAGCAAAAACTATTTATTTATGCAAAATTATGTGAAAGAATTAGTTTATTGTCACTGCGTTAGTTATTGCTATAATGTATCAAAGTTTTTTTTGTCAAGAAGGCATTCCGATTTGTGATTTAAGGAGGTAGGCGCGATATTATTCTATACATATACAATTTTGTTTTCATGATTAAACAGTGTAAAGCTAGTCTCAGAAATGATTCATAAATAACATGTTCTCATTGCAACTAGAGAAAGCGTAAAATCGCAATTTTGTCCCATTTTTATACTTGATATTGTTTAAATAAATAATTTAAAAATTAAAAAAAAGTTCAAACTTAAAGAATTAAAAAACCGTGATTGCAATTCTCGATGTCACATAAGTGTAACATAAAAATTTCATTTATTTTTACCGTACAGGAACAGAGATACATAATATAATTTTACATAAAGGGTATATCTATTGTATATACATTTCTGTAACTTTTAAAACGAATATCTTCAAAACGGAACGGTAGAAGTTAATAAAATCTTTTCTATATATAGTAGATATAATTAACTTTCGTATTATGTTTGTATTATTGACTTGTCTTATATTTCGTCAAACGCGCCAACCTCCTCGGAAAGCCCATAAGTCAAGTGTTTAAAATTCTATAATTGAATTCAAATAAGAAACATGTTTTCAAAATTAAAATTAAGAAACAAATCATGAAAATGGTCCATTTGTTAAAATATTACCTGATATTTAACAAAGAGTTGACTTATGGGCTTTCCGAGCTAGCTGTCATGGATATATCCTACTACTTTCGACCTTTGGAGACTCTAATAATGACGAAGATGTACATGGTTGCGACCAATTTGCGAGGCGTCTAAATCTCGAACTCATAGATGATTTTATGCGAGACTCGATATGTAAGTTCAGCGATGTCGATTGTAAGACAACGATGACATAATTTGTAATTCAACGATGGTAATTTAAACTTTGTTATCAGGCACTGATGATGACCATATTTAAGGTCAAAACGTCTGTATATTTATAATTTTTTGTATGTTTTAAGCACTAAGAACTTGCTTTGTTCGCGAGCCCTTCTTTGAATTCGTTTTATTATTGTGCGAACCCGTTTTAACGTTTTATGTTACAATAATAATTGTAATTTATAAACGTTTTTTTATAATTGTATCTTGTAACTTATTCTCTGTTGATACCATATTCTCTAATCCCATTATTATCATAATCAGCAGACAAAGTTTTTTAAACGTTTAAAAACAATTTGAAAATCAGTTTCAAAATTCAAACACATATTAAAAAAAGTTTGAAAAACATTGCCTGTTGACTATAGGACTGCAACATTTCGGACAAGCTACAACAGGGGCTGGATTCTTAAATTTATTCGCAAGAGAAACGCATGCGCAAATTCTACTCTTATAGAAAAGTTGCAAGTTGATTGGCTATCGCATGGCTTTTAGTCAATCAACTTGCAATTTTTCTATAAAAGCAGAATTTCCGTACCCGTTTCTCTTGAGAATAAATTCAAGAATCCTGCCCTATGTACGCGCGCGCGCCGCCCCAGTGAGAACCCACACAGCACAAACTAAACAGAAATGTTTCAGAAACGTTTAAGTTTCCAAAAGTTTCTAAGTAGCACTAAAACGTCGTTGGTACATCTAAAAAACATAACATTGAAACGTAACATTGAAACGTAACATTTGAAATATTTACATGATTAATAGGCTGAATTTAAGCGACCCAACTGGCCAAAATTCTTTTATTTTATTAAATCTCACAACGTTTCGGCCAACATCTGGCCCTTTTCAAGTGAGGGTATATAACAATAATTATTGCCAGCACTCAACGCATATCCATCCCATGTCGCCTAATATAGCTCCCAAATTACATCATGCTTCATAAAGCTAAAAAGGTGATTACAAAGATGTAACATACATGACATATAGCGATAAGGATGTCAAAAAATGACTTACATGTTTTATGCGTCGACAAAAGCAGAAGTAAAAGATACAGTTAGTCGAGAGATAGATAAAACCGAACATCTTGTCAAATGCGTCCGAACGTTACAACAGTCAAAGTCACAATAATAAAACTTAGAAACACATCGATAAAACAATATACCGGGTACTTAAAATAACAAGACAGCGGTCAAACAGCATAGATTAGGCAGCATTAATAACACGATCGTAAACGGCCGGTAAATTTTCGGTGTCTTTTTGAAGATTGACTGTGCGCTTACACTTCTTAATGAAAAACATCTCCGAGATCTCTCTTTTTTTAAAATGGCTTTCTTTATATAAAATCCTCGGATTATGCCATGTGAAATTATGATTATATGTCAGACGATGTTTAGAAACCACAGAGTGCTTGCTAACATCTTTCCTAATATCATTTTGGTGTTCTTTTAAACGTGTCTCTAGGTGCCTTTTAGTTTGTCCAATGTAGCAAGAATTGCGGTTAGCACAATCAATCTTGTACACAAGTTCAGTCTGTCTGAGATATGGTAGTCTATCTTTGCCTTTCCTAATAATGCCATCTAATCTCTTTGGGACAGTAAGAAATGTCTTAAATTTGACCCCTCTCATTGTCCGGCTGACATTCGCGCTAAGGCCTCTAATATACGGGATAGTTATGAAATTTTCTATATCTCGAGACACACCATCCTCCGTTGTCGTGTCACTAACTGGGTCGTCACGTTGTAACAACATGTAAGTCATTTTTTGACATCCTTATCGCTATATGTCATGTATGTTACATCTTTGTAATCACCTTTTTAGCTTTATGAAGCATGATGTAATTTGGGAGCTATATTAGGCGACATGGGATGGATATGCGTTGAGTGCTGGCAATAATTATTGTTATATACCCTCACTTGAAAAGGGCCAGATGTTGGCCGAAACGTTGTGAGATTTAATAAAATAAAAGAATTTTGGCCAGTTGGGTCGCTTAAATTCATCCTATTATTCTTTGGATACTGGCGAATAAATACCCTAGTCATTTACATGATGTTTATGAAAGGTTTTTACATACAAGTCTGAAAAATGCTGAAATATTGTATACAAGGTGTTTCCTTTATCTCTTACATCTCAAATAACTTTCTTATTTGTGATTCTAGAAAAAAATTCTTCTGACAAAAGTTGTATGGTTTCAAGGGGGAAATAAGATGGTGGTAATGATTTGACCTTGGACAGTTGTTTGAAGGTCACATGAAGGTTACCTTCAATTTTTTAAATGGAACCCTCCTACTTTTTATTACATATACTTGTAGCCCTTGTCTAGACGTTTTCAAAACAATATAATAAAGCTTTTTTTTGTTAAAAATTTTGTGAGATTTCAAATTTTGTCATGATATTTTTAATTGTAAAATATGAAATATCTCGTAAAATAATCACTTTTTGATGACTTTGCCTTGATACTTTTATACGTAGAATAATAAAAGAAATAATATTTTTAAAAAACAAACAAATTTATTTTAAAAAATTTGATTGCATTTTGTGAACAAACTTAATTTTAAAAAAGGACCACGCACTAATTATATGAAAAAAGTGTCCGCCGTTAATATTGACCAAAACTATGGAAAAGTGTACTTTGTGTGATGCCGATCAAAAGTTGAAATGTGCACGACCTTCAAAATATGGCAGTTTTTAAGCTACGTGCTCATAAAGTCTAAAAATGAGCCCACCAATATTACTTTTATGAGCTCGTAGCTTAAAAACTAGCGTATTTTGAAGGTTGTGCCCATTTGAATTTTTGATTGGCATCACACAAAGAACACTTTTCCATAGTTTTGGTCGATTTTAACGGCGGCCACTTTTTTATATAATTAATGGATGTCACATACTAATTATATGAAAAAGTGGCCGTCGTCAAAATCAACCAAAATTATGGAAAAGTGTACTTTGTGTGATGCCGATCAAAAGCTCAAATGGGCACAATCTTCAAAATATGCTAGTTTTTAAGCTACGAGCCTATAAAGGTAATATTAGTGCTCATTTTCAGACTTTATGAGCTCGTAGCTTAAAAACTAGCATATTTTGAAGGTCGTGCCCATTTGAACTTTTGATCGGCATCACACAAAGTACACTTTTCTATAGTTTTGGCCGATTTTAACGGCGGCCACTTTTTTCATATAACTAGTACGTGGTCCTTTCAAATGTAAAAATTAATATTATTATTCGATTTCTTTGATTATTCTATGTATAAAAGTATTAAGGTGATGTAATCAAAAAGTGAATACTTTACAAGCAATTTCATATATTTTATATTAAAAATATCGTGACAAAATTTGAAATATCTTACTCAGTAAATTCTTAACAAAGAAGAACTTTATTATAGTGTTTTAAAAACGTAGTAGTGTGTATAAGGGAGTTCTGGGACAGGGGGCAATGAGGGGGGGTGACCGAGGGTCTAGGGGGGATGACGTCACGCGAGGGGGGGTGAGGGGGGGGGGGTAACCGAGGGTCGAGGAGATGACGTCACGCGAGGAGGGGTGAGGGGCGGGGGGGGGGGTAACCGAGGGTCGAGGGGGATGACATCACGCGAGGGGGGGGGGTGGATGTTTACAAGCGGCGTCTCGTAATTACAGAGGAGGGCGAGGGGTGTTGACGTCACGCGGGGGAGGGGTGCCGCGTTAGGGTTGCGTAGGGTCCGCGCGGGGGAGGGGTGCCGCGTTAGGGCCCGCCCGCGCCGCCCGCGCCTCCCGCGCCGCCCGCGGCGCCCGCGTCGCCCGCGCCACCGCCCGCGCCGCCGCCCCCAACGCCCGCGTTCGCGTATCTTTTTTTCGGCGGTTCGCGGGAAAAATCCGCGTCTACAAAGAACGTTATTTTACCTTAATTTGTCGGACGCCCCCGTGTCCGCGCCCGACGGGGTGACGATCGAGCTGCAATCGTAATCGCTTATGTCCAGACTCTGTATAGAAGGTCACTATGTGTGACTAAGCAGTGATAAATCGGTCAGTAGGTCAGTTATTGTAATCTGAGAGTTACGATATCGCATCTCTTCGCGTTCTCTCTACGCATCCCATTCGCTTTCTTTCGTTCGCGCATTATACGCTCGGTATTTAAATTTTAATATTCTAATAAGGAACAGATGAGGAGGATGTGGAAGAAAAATTAAATAAGTAAAAAAAATATTTTAGATATGTTATACATTTATTCATGTTAATCTACTACATCAAAAGATCTCTTTCTCGATGCATCATACATAATATCATCCATAGCATACGCTATGAGTTCGCAATCTACAATTGACGTTTGGTCGTAATAGCTGCGCAAGATACTAAAGGCGTCACATTTTTCAGTAATACGATTTCTTTGTAGAATACTTGCAAAATCGATGAACTTCTTATCTACCTCTCTCGCAAGCTGATATAGCTCGCGGAAGACATGCTCGACGCAGTGTTCGAGCGTGAGTAAAAAGAGAATAGTTGCAGGTTTCATGTACAAAGAAGTATTGCGCGACGACAATTTTACAAGTTTATCATCACGCATTTGTACAACTTCAAGTATTAGATCTTGAATAGTCAGCGACTGACCGACGGTTGACTGCACGAGTCGCTCGACATCCATGCGTCTATCGATGAGCACCGTCCACGTTCCATGATGCATTGCGATTTGAAATCTTCGGTTGTCGCCAAGGACCAATTCCACAAAGGAACCGTGTGGAGGTCTCACGCTGATCCCAATATCCAAATATTTGTAAGCTGTAGATGTCAATGCGTATAGTCTGTTGAGTATACGCACCGCACGACGCTCCAACAAAGTGCTGTAGAAAAAAATAACGATGAGTTTTAAAATAATAATAAAATTGGAAAAATTATAAAATAGGAAACTCTATAAATAAACGAAACTTACTTGTACTCACTCGATGGAGTTGCAGCTTCGGGAATCGGCACGTAATAATTCATGCTTGCACCACCACCACTGTTGCTTCCCGCAGCGGAGTATATTTTTCACTCTCGGTTATGGCAAGTCGACCGTTTGTACAAGACTGACCGTTCGCATAAAATTAACGGAGCGTATACGCGGCAACACCCTACACCCTTTTTTAAAATTATAACGTGGTGGGGGGGATTAATGCTTTCTAGAACGTATTCTGAGAAAAGGTGTTTATCAAGGTTTTGAGCGAACGTGTTAGGACATGTTTCACTGTATTATTCGATTATGACGTCGCTTAATGCGAAGCGAATGCATTGTTTAGGCGAATTAAATATGTAAACAATATTCACGATTAAATATCCGGTGTTAAAAAATGTTTGTCTCGATGAGAATGATTTAACCGTCGCGGTGTCGCGGTCATGATCATCATTATTTCTCCGAAGACCTGTTTATCGGAGGGGTTTCGGTAAACGTGCCGGGGCATGTTTCGCGGCGTCACTCGGTTATAACGGCGCGATGTCCTTTGGTGTCCTCTTTATCACTTTTTTTCTAGGAAGAATTGTTCATCAGGGTTGCGTGTCAGGACAAGTTTTGCGACGTTGCTCAGTTATAACGTCGCGATGTCCTTTGGTGTCCTCTTTATCACTTTTTTTCTAGGAAGAATTGTTATCAGAGTTGCGTGTCAGGACAAGTTTCGCGACGTTGCTCGGTTATAACGTCGCGATGTCCTCTGGTGTCCTCTTTATTGTTTATCGGGGTATATTTCGCGATGCCTTTCGGTTACGGCGTCGCGCGTTACAAAACGAGCGCCAAGATCAGGCTGCTAGAATTTGTAGACAAAAAGTGCGTAAGCAGAACTCACCGTCCAAGGGATATTACCTTTCTGTAACGCATATAATGAACAATAGATCTGATGACGCTATGCAGTAGATCCATTCGGTTATAGCGGCGCGTATGACAAAGCGAGCGCCGAGATCAGGCTGCTAGACGTTGTGGACAAAATAGCGCGTAAGCAGAACGCAACGTCCAAGGGATATTACCTTTCTGTAACGCATATGAAGAACAATAGATCTGATGATGACACTATGCAGTAAATAGAAGAAGAAAGAACGATACGTGATGTTCCAGTTGGAAGGAGAGAAAAGAATGATAGATGAAATATATAACGATGAGTGAAGCGCGTCAGAGCCGTATATGATTTGGAAGTCTGCGCGTCAGTATAGTTCGCTTGAAAAAAGTAAAGTGGGTACTCGATGGTTTGTTTTTTATGTGTGTGTGTGCAGTGTAGAAAAATGATTTTATGAGAATCTACAAAAATGGAAATAGAGACAATAGATTTGGCTGAGTCATCCGACGACGAGCGAATGGAAATAGAGACAATAGACTTAGCCGAATCGTCCGATGAAGAGCAGATACAGCAAATAGAGATAGTACGAGACCTACGAGTAGAAGTAAATGAGTTGCCCAACGAAGAATTACTGGAAATTATAGACGAAGAGTTAATGGAATTCGAGGCAATAGTAGACGAATCATCTGATGAAGAACACGCGTTGTCGGATGACAGTCATTACATCAGTGACCTTTCAGGAGATCTGACGGAATCTGTTGAAAGGAGAGTGCCTAGTGCGGAAATCCTTGCGCTGAACGGACGTACAAAGTGTTGCGCCATAAACATGTATTATTCCACGGGTGGTGCCTTAGCCGTGTGTACCTCATGTATGATTAGACTGGCAGACGCGGGTGTCGGGGACATGTATGCTGTTCGAGAGCATGTAACCGACCTGCAAGATGCGATATCAAGAGAATCCTGCTCCAACTGCAGACTACCGATGTACGTGATCTTTCCCCGCAATATGTGCCCAATTTGCACACATTGAAAAGACATTATTGTAAATAAGTGCTTGCTTTTACTCGAGCAACATGCTGAGAAGACGTTATATACGCAACTCTGAGGTAGCCGAGTACTATATGTGGCGCTCTCAACGCAAGGGGATATATTATGATGATATCTTTATAACATTAATGTGGCTCGAGCAGGATCCACAAAGAGAAACGGAAGTGCAACGAGCGTCGCCGATGCAGTGCTTCATCCACGAACTTGAGTTACGTGAAACCACTGAACGCATACTCAAACCGCAAGTCTATAGATGCGCAATTACGTTTCCTGGTGGGTGGCCTATTGGTGTGAGACGCGCAGTGTATAAACAATTGCGGGATGAGTGTATAGCAGATGATGAATGGCATGGGAGCAGTAATAGTGATGATGAAGAATATTATGGGATACACATTGATGATGATCAAAACTTTTACAGTGCAAAGGACATATATGGATGGACAAGACAAATTTATATCAAGATCGTGAATGGACACGTAGAGATTTTATACATTGACATTGATGCAGCTATTAGGAGGTGCATTCAAGTGGTCGTGATAGACACCTCGCGATCTTTAACCTGTGCATGTGTGGACAATCCTAGCCATACAATAACGTTTTATAAAGGTGATGATAAGCGTCATAATTTTGAAACCTTGTTAGAGAATTATAAAGATGTCGCACGCTTTGATGCTCATCATTTAACGTGCATGCGCTATTACGTTCAAGAGTACAAACGATCGTGTGTACGGTGCGGTCGAGTCGCGTGTAAGTGCTCCGTAGAGGTGTGACGTGATTTAAAAAACATTACTATAAAACACAAAAACATGGAACATTTCAATAAAATTGCGCGCAAACTGTTGGAGCAGTCGCGCCAAGTCGCTACCTTGAGTGAGTATTTCACGCGGGCACAGCGATGCGAGGAAACCGTTGAACAGCTCGAAGAGCACTGTCGCGCCAAGCGTCCGCGGCTCCGGCCTGGAGATAGACATATATTGGTGTCGAATGTCAGACTACTCGAGGGTGCGAGAATTCAATTAGACAGACGTTTTATACACAGCGGTGGTGATTTGGTGGTCGCGGGCACAAGTAGTGGCGGTGGCAATAACGCGGAGAGACTCGTTTGGCGAGAGATCGATGCCGCGTTTGAAAGCCGTATACTGACTGGTGCGGTGATTAACACAGACTATATCGAACCGCGACAATTTATGGTGGACGCTGCTAGTATAGTGCTCGAGAAAGTGCAAGACGCTATACGAATACACAACAGCGTGAAAGTGAACACCATGTTCAACGGTGAGTTTGTGACGGGTGATAAACGTGACAATAAGAGTATGAACACGAATAACTATGCTCTCTTTCGTACATCTGATATGCGCGAGTGGTACGAGCGACATGTAATCGAACCCACACTGGCGAAACTCCGCGCGGCCTATCCAGACGTGTATCTCGTGGAGAAAGTACTTCGCAGGAGAGGTGACGAGGTTTATGTGAAATGGCTGGGATTCGACGGATCGCACAATTCATGGATACACAAGGACAACGTGATTTAATATATAAAGACATTTATTTTTACTGTATAAAAAATATGTAGAACATAAAAATATGTATTACATACAAGTGTAAAATATAAGTAAAAAATATGTATAAAACGAAATATGAAATATGAAATATGTTATGTTATGATATGATATATAAGTATAAAATACATTTAAGAAAAATATGTAGAAAATAAAATATAAAATACATAAGTATATAATATGAAATATTAAATCATTTTTTATTATCCCATCTAATATAATATCTTTATTAACATTATGTCCAATATAAAACATTATATTTCATACATTGCATACATACATACATTGCATACATATAATACATACATACATACATACATACATACATACATACATACATACATACATACATTACGTTATACGTTATATTACATACATTATACGTTCCGTTATACGTTATACTTTACGTTATACGTTATACATTACGTTATATTACATACATTATACGTTCCGTTATACGTTATACTTTACGTTATACATTATACATTACGTTATACATTACGTTATACATTATACGTTATACATTATACGTTATACATTATACGTTATACATTATACGTTATACGTTATACGTTATACGTTATACGTTATACGTTATACGTTATACGTTATACGTTATACGTTATATTACATACATTACGTTATACATTACGTTATACATTACGTTATACGTTATACGTTATACGTTATATTACATACATTACGTTATACTTTACGTTATACGTTATACATTACGTTATACATTACGTTATACATTACGTTATACATTATATACGGTATATACATTATGTTACAAGGGTATTCGATAATGTCCCCACGGTAACGTATCCGTCGAATCCGATAACATGTACCGCTTGTCGTCGTACGGACTCAGAGCCATTTTCGTCTCGGACACTGTACGCACTTGGTGCAGTTTTGATCTTATACACGACTGGCGACGAGTCATTTCAATCTCGTCGTTCAGACACCGCGTGTAGTCGTCGAACGTTATAGTACGCGCTACGACGTTACTCTTGACACCTTTTGCTTTCTTAGTGTTTTTTTTACCATTGACTTGCAAGGCGTACATTTTCGCCCTGAGTCCAACAAATTCGGTCATGATCGCGCCGTTATTTTTGTCTTTCATCAAACCCGGCACTTTCTTGTTCTCAAGCGGTATACCGTACGCGTTGTCGACCGGATAATCGCTCGTATCAAACCTAGCGATATCACGTTTTACGTTCTCGTACACATCCTCGCAGTCTATACGGTAGATCAAACTGTCAGTGTCGATGTACATAATTTTACATTTGTCGCTATACAGAGGAGACATGTACTCGTGATGAAATGCATACAAACATATCTTTGATATGTCGAGGATGCACATGCCTACGTAGATCGGTTTGTTAAATTTCACCTCGAGTTTGCGCATTTCTATTGCAACCAAATTTTCCGAAAATATACTTCTACTATGAAAATTTGGTTTAGCGATCATTGCTTCCGCGCCGTATCTACCCTCCCAATGAGTCAATAATTTTACATCTACATGATTACGCACATTCTCCATCGTTTTCCCGAAAACCGCATTATTCATCAGTTTATATAAATTCTTTTCGAAATTGTTTGTCGCGCGCGTTCTAAATCGGGTGTTTAATTCGATGTAATCGCGGAGCCATGGAGATTGAGCGAATTGCAATACGCGATGTATTTTTGTAACTCGAAGGCCATGGCGCGTGCATTGCTGAAGGTTGCGATAGTGTATAACGTAGCGCTTCTTATCGCACACAGTCGCAAGGAGCTTGACCTGCCGCGCGCCTGGCGGCTTATCGCGCGTCGGACAGAACGGTAGGTCAGCGTGCGCGTCGTGTTTATTTTGTGGGTACTCCAGATCGACCTCGAGAATATAACCTGTGGGCGAATTCGTATCGATCGCGCTAAAATCAAAATTCAAAACGTCTTCGATCCATCGAAAATCGGCGTACGGTAGAGGTTGGCACATTGCCCAACCGTACAAGTTGTTTACGTCGAAATACATGAGGTACGACAATGGTTTCGATGGATCGTACGACTGCATGTACTTGTTATTGGCTCGCGCGTATCTGCCTGAACATTGACTCAGACCGCCGCGAATACCACGTTCGATAAACATTACCATATCTATATCGGTTAGCAGTTCGAAATTTACACGAGTATGCTTCAACATGGCGTCCCATGTGAAACCTGGCAATGTGTAGTAATAAGCGGGGTCTAGTCCGTAACTTTTGATGCAACTGTCACGAAAATTTTCGAAAACGTCGGCCAATAACAAGACATCTGTTTTTAAATACAGATCGCTGTATTTTTCCAAGGTTCGAACGGAGAACCGCTGCCAAACGTTCACGGCGTGCGCGTAATCGCTCTCGGATACAGTGTCACCGACCAATGAACTGTAAAATGATTCGCGCGGCGGTAAACGCGTGTCCTGCAGCTTGTCCACGCAATCCACGTCATTCCACGTATTCGTAAGGAAAAACACCTTTTTGCGTTCAGTAGTTCTAAATCGTGGACTGATAATTCGGAAAATTTGGAACGTACAATTTTTAATTTGTTCTTATCGAGGGATGCCAATTTCTCGAGACTAGTGGTGAAAAATTTTAACGAATTGATGAACTGTAACTTTATATTGTTTCGCGAATCTGATTTATCGTCGGTGTCTTTAACGTTTTTCGTGAACGATATATTTTTTTTTAGTTAACGGTAGTACTTCAATCGAACTTTTGAACGCGGCAGCTATTTCCTTTATGATAAAATGTGCGTCATAGCCGGATAAATTGTGAAACACTACGGGAATGACATATGAGTCTTTATAGTTGAGATTGCAGTTTGAATGCGCGGGACCTCTGTAACGACCGGTCAGATGGCAATGATCGCGTACTCGCTCCTCATCGTCGTTTAGTGTGAACGGTTTTTCGCAAATGTGGAAGCGCGTCGCGCTGTGAAACGCATGCCACTGTTCTTTCGAGAGCGTTTCCATGGGGACATTGGTGGATAAAATACCCTTTACGCGATGCGCTATTTCTTCGAGTTCGTTGGCAAACCACGCGACGCAATCCTTATCGCGGCGAAACCGATACGTACATAACGAGTCGTCGTAAGAGCACTGCACGTAGTATCCTATGCTAAATACCTCGTGGCGTTGATATGCGTACGTTAACGTTCTCTCATCCGCGTCCATCTTCTCCAGGCTGCATTCGAGATCGGCGTACACGACGAACGGAAGCCGCTCCTTCCTGTTGTAGTTGCGGAAGCTCAGCCATTTGTCGTCCTCGCTCGGTAGTCGGATGGCGCAGTCGTTCATCTCACTGCAGTCTACCGTGTGCGATTGCAACTTGTCGCTCGTGTAGAAATAGTGTAGACATCTGCAAAAACATTTGCAATTTTTACATATATCTTTTATATAAAAATATAATATATCGTATACTTTGATTTTTAAATGTATACTTTGATTTTTAAATGTATACTCACCGATCGCAAAAGTATTTCATGCCATTGTGTTTGTTCACTTGCGAGCTCACGAGGCGGGACAGGTTCTTTATCCACGCGAAATGTCCCACGTTGTAGTCTCGCGAGTCTTGCACGTACAGCAGATTGACGTGCTTTTCTCTCTTCCGGTCGGTGAGCCGTATCGGTAGAACGGTTAGCGTTTTATGTCCCTCGATGGTGTAGACATTTATCGATACGTCATTGAGTCGTTCAAATGTACTAATTCCTTTCAGAGACATAGGAAACTCAATGTCTTGTACATTTAACACGGTTGTATAATGCGGGTACAAGGATACCCGTTCCGCATGTATTTCGACTGGATACAGCGCGGCGACCACCGACCACGTGAAACACGCATTGTCCGTGGACCGGACGTTAATCACCGCTTTCTTCCTCAATATCTCTTGTGGTAATTCCAGGTGACATCCCGCGCGCATAGGATTATGTTTGTTGATATTGTTACGCCCGTGCTGTGCGCTCGCTGTGCGCTCGTGCCGTATCGCCCGTTAGACGCCTGGGCGGCAGAAGAATATTGCAACCGGACAACGGGTTGCTTGACGACGCTGTTTACAAACAGCCGGTCATTAGATTTCGCTCTGGACCTCAAGCTAGACAGACGTGTCTTGTATACCTGAGCAATAAATCCGATTTTATTATACAGAGAGAGTTACTTTATTCCCGGCGACGGGAAAGCGCGGCGCGTTCGCGAGTGTGTGGTGAAGAGTGACTGTGCGAGTGCGGCAAACGCGCGACGAGCGCAACATTTTTGGGGTCTCGTCCGGGATCTGACGAGCGACGACGAGCATTCCTCCGGTTACCCCAATGGCTTCAGCGGCGCCTTCCTCGAGGAAGCGAGCTCGGGCGGCGACTCCCCAGCCAGATGCGCCGGAGGGGACGACGATTACGGCGACCCTTCTTGCGGTGATCCAGGAGGTGCGACTCCTGCGCGAGGAACAGGCGCGGAGGGAGAGGGAGTTCGCGGCGACGTTCCGCCAACGGGAGGAGCAGCTCCGCCGTCTTCGTGGGACGATCTCCGGCGACTATATTCAGCTAAGTCAAACT
Organism: Harpagoxenus sublaevis; assembly: GCA_030770355.1. Classification (NCBI taxonomy): domain Eukaryota; kingdom Metazoa; phylum Arthropoda; class Insecta; order Hymenoptera; family Formicidae; genus Harpagoxenus; species Harpagoxenus sublaevis. Next base: position 22,157 of record JASTWR010001326.1, read on the forward strand.
AGTAACAGAGCTTCCGGGGACTCGGGGGCGCGAGTCGCGGGCGGCGCGGAGACGCAAGGCGCGGTGACACGGAACGCGAGCGCGAGCGAGAGGGTCGCGGTCGCGGGCGACGCGGATGCGCGAGTCGTGCACGCGTGTGACGGTGCCGTGGACGCGAGTGTCGGGCTTGGTTACAAGCTTAAACCGGATACGTACGACGGGACGACTCCGTTACAAGAATATTTTTCACAATTAAGTTTGATCGCGCGGGCGAATCACTGGGACGACGCGACGAAAGCCGTCGCGTTAGCCTCAAGCTTGAGGGGACGGGCGCGCTCGATTCTCGAGACAGTGCAGGATGTCGATCGGTTGAGCTTTGCGGAGCTTAGGACGAAACTCGAATTGCGTTTCGGGGAAGGGTACTCCTCTCAAAATTGTTACTCCGCGTTGACGAATCGTAGACAGAAGTTTGGGGAAGATTTGGCCGCTCTTGGCTCCGATATCGAGCGTCTATCTCGTCTCGCATACCCCGAGTGCCCTTTTGAGATGCGAGATGAAATTGCTTGTGCGCAATTTGTGACGGCCGTCTCGGATCATTTTGTCCGGCGGACGTTACAGATGGAACGGATAACCTCCCTATATCGGGCCGTAGAAAGGGCCAAAGCGTTAAAAATAATTCAGGGGGAGGGTTACGCTCGAGAAAAGGGAAAAGAAAAGAATTTTTCGAAGGGGGAGCAGAAGGATTTTGCGAATAATAAAAAAAAAGGAGGCAGGAGAAATTAAGGGACAAAAGGGAAGGGAGAGAAAGGAGCAGAAAGGAAACTGGCGTGGCAGCAAATTTAGCGCCAGCCGCGGAGAATGTTGGACATGCGGAAAAACCGGGCATTTCCGTTCCGAATGTCCCGAGGAAAAGGGAAACGCGGCTTAGTCGAACTCAGCGGGGGGAGTTTGGCTCGCGTTATTAATACCCCGAATAGTAATAAAAATGTTTTTAATAAAATTAAGTTGCATTACGATAATTATTTCTGTTATGAAGGAAAGGTTGATGAAAAAAAGTGTTCTTTCAAGGTCGATACGGGCTCCGACGTTTCTATACTAAATAAGAAACTTGTAGAAGCGGAAAAGGAAAAGTTTCAGATCGAAAATATTAATTTGAGATATCCTACTGGTGAAAGTTTTTATAGAATTTAAAGTGGAAGCTAAGGTTGAAATAGGAAACCATTCTGTGGTAATTTCTTTGTTAGTAGCCGATATCAATGATAATTGTCTCTTGGGAGTAGATTTTCTTAAAATCGTGAATTTAGAAGAAATCTTTGATACTGCTTTTAGAATTTCGGAATCGGAGATGCAATTAGCTCGAATAGAGGATGTTTTTAATAAAGTCCCTGTTTCCTTGAAAGAACTCTTCTAGAATAATTCTCAGAATCTTAATTTAATTGAGAAAGAACTTTTTGCTAAATTTCTTGAAAGATTTCAAAATGTATTTTCCGAAAACATTGTTGCGGAAAATTGTGATGTTGTTCAACATGTTATAAATGTGAAAGACTCTCTCCCCATAAAGCAGGTACCTCGGCGGATTCCTTTTCAAATGAGAGGGGAGGTGGAAAAAATTATGGAGGAAATGAAAGCTTGTGGAGTAATTGAGGAATCAAAAAGCCCTTGGGTTTCTCCTGTGGTTTTGGTAAAGAAGAAAGATGGAACAATTAGATTTTGTGTGGATTTTCGAATGGTGAATGCAGTAACGATAAAAGATTCACATCCCCTCCCCAGAATTGACGATATATTTGATGAGCTATCAGGTAACGTTTGGTTTTGTACTCTGGATTTGAAAAGTGGGTATTGGCAGATTAAAATTCGACCTGAGGATAGGGAGAAAACGGCCTTCTCGTTCGGCAGAAGGCTCTGGCAGTTTACGGTGATGCCTTTTGGTTTATGTAACGCCCCTGCAACCTTTGAACGCCTTATGGAGAAAGTTTTGCAAGATTTGTTATTTAGAATTTGCTTAGTCTATTTAGACGATATAATAATTTTTGGGAAGAGTTTTGTGGAGATGCTAGAAAATTTGAGAAAAGTATTTTTACGGTTACAAGAAGCAAATTTAAAGATAAATCCAAAGAAATGTGTTTTATTCAGTAAGAAAGTAAAATATTTGGGGCATGTAATTTCGGCAGAGGGTATTTTTACAGACCCCGAAAAGATTGTTGCCGTAGAGAGATGGCCGGTTCCTCACACGAGAACTTTATTACGAAGTTTTCTTGGGTTTTGTTCGTATTATCGTAAGTTTATTAAAGGATTTTCTTCGTTAGCGAAACCTCTTTATGTGTTGACGGGAAATCAAACAAAATTTATTTGGGAAAAGGAATGTGAAAACGCTTTTGAGAAGTTAAAGCAAATGTTGTCCTCTCCTCCAGTACTTTCGTTTCCGAAAGAGGAGGGTGAATTTATTTTGGATACTGACGCCTCCAATATCAAAATTGGCGCGGTATTATCACAAAAACAGGGGGGGGGGGAGGAGAAGGTCATTGCATATTTTAGTTCGCGTTCTCAATAAAGCTGAGCGAAACTATTGCGTAACTCGGCGAGAACTTTTAGCGATTGTAGACTCAATCAAATTCTTTCGCCATTACCTTTTGAGACGAGAGTTTTTGATCCGTACGGATCACGTTTTTTTACGAGGGTTAATGTCTTTTAAAGATTTAGATGGGCAGTTGGCTCGTTGGCTGGAGAGACTCCAGCAATTTCGTTTTGTTGGTTCTTATAGGAAAGAACTTTCTCACAAAAATGCTGACGGATTGTCAAGACGGACATGCGAGTCGTTTGGCTGTAAGTACTGCGCCAAGGTGGAAAAAAGGAATTCTGAAAGTCTGGAAAAGGGAGTCGCTCGCATAGTATTAGAAGCAAAAAATTTGGAAGAGTGGCGAGAGGAGCAGAGAATAGATCCGAGCATTTCAATCATACTCCGTGGAAAGGAAGCTGGAGTTCGCCCACCTCGCGCTGAGATTGCTGCGGAAGACGTTTCCGCTCAAGTTTATTGGGCATACTGGGATGCTTTAGTCCTGAAGGAGGGAATACTTTATAGAAAGTGGGAAGCTCCAAATCTTAAGTCCAGTTTTCTCCAGCTCATTGTTTCCCGGAAACTCGTCAGAGGAATTTTAGAGGAGATGCATGACTCTCCATTAGGAGGACATTTTGGGGTAAATAAAACCCTGGAGAAGATCCGAAAACGTTATTTTTGGGCCACCTGTAAGCAGGACGTAGAGGATTGGTGCAAGACTTGTAAAGTCTGTGTCGCCAGGAAAGGCCCCTCGGGGAAGGGGAAGTCTTCTCTTCAGGTTTATAACGTAGGAACTCCGTTGGAAAGAGCTCAGATGGACATCCTAGGCCCTCTTCCAGTAACGAAATCCGGAAACAGATTTCTTCTCGTCATAGTGGATTGCTTCACGAAATGGGTGGAAGCCTTCCCCTTAAGGAATATGAGAGCAAAAACGGTAGCAGAGATTTTTGTAAGCCAGTTTGTTTCCAGACATGGAGTACCTTTAGAGGTTCATACCGACCAGGGGAAGAATTTTGAGTCGAAACTTTTCGCAGAGTTGATGAGATTACTTGACATAAGAAAAACCAGGACTACTGCTTTACACCCACAGTCGGATGGACAGGTTGAACGTCAGCACCAAACTATAACCAATTATCTGGCGAAATATGTTTCTGAAAATCAAAAAGATTGGGATCGATGGATCCCTATGTTTCTCTTGGCGTATAGATCCTCGAAACATGAGACGACTGGAGTTAATCCTGCGGAATTATATTTCGCTCGAGATCTCAGGTTACCTTCAGATCTTTTGCGGGGGAATCCTTCAAAGCTTCTAGGAGAGGAGCCTCCTTTGGTTGGAAATTTTGTGAGGAATCTGAAGGAAAAATTGGAAGAAATTCATTCCGCCGCACGCAGGCAGATGGATATGAAATCTTCTCGGATGAAAGCTCGATACGATCGTAGAGTTAGACAAGTTCTTTTTCAGGAGGGGCAGAGAGTCTGGTTATATAATCCCTGAAGAGTTAAAGGAAAGGCTCCAAAATTGCAGAGCAATTGGGAAGGTCCTTTCTTCATAATAAAGAAGCTTAGTGATGTAGTATATTGTATTCGGAAATCACCTCGACATAAGAATAAAGTTGTCCATTCGGATAGGTTAGCTGCTTATTCCGAGAGAAAATTAGGTTGAAAAACTAGAGTAGGTCGGAGCCCGAAAGGAAGAGAAAGAAATGCTAATCAAAATAAAATGTATTTGCAATAAAGAATTTTAGTATAACGTGTTATGATTTCGTTTTTAATTTCTTAAAACGTTTAGTTTCTTGTTTACTGCGCATAATATTTGTTTTCCTAGGGGAAGTCGGCGGTACGCGAGTTGATGGGGTTACCGCGGCGGATCATCGGCCGAAGGCTTCTCAAGGAAGTTTTTTTTTTAAGAAGACCGCCTGCCCACGGTTTTTGATCTGTGGTTTTCCCGTGGGCCGTAGGGCAAATGCCGGGCGCGGACTTGGGGAGCCCTGCGGGGCGTTGGGTCCACGGAAAGTAGTCCCCCCCCCCTTGTCCGAAGATTGGGAGGAACGGCGGCAGAGGAGGACGGCAGCGAGGGAGACCACAGCGGGGAAAGAGCGGAGCTCCTGCGGGGTCATCCTGGGACCGTCGGGGGGGGGGGAGCCTGTCCAGCTCTCTCCAGAAGAAGGACGGTTGGAGACCTGGAGTGCGGCTACCGGGGACCAAGAGGAATGGGGTCCGTAGACTCGAAGCAGCGGCTCGAGGAGGGCAAGTTAACCATTCGGTGCCCTGGAGCCCACGGAGCAGAGGAGCTGTGGACCGCGAAGAACTACCCTCCCGGATTGTCGGGGCGACAACCTTAGAAGAGGGGGGGGGGTAGTGTTACGCCCGTGCTGTGCGCTCGCTGTGCGCTCGTGCCGTATCGCCCGTTAGACGCCTGGGCGGCAGAAGAATATCGCAACCGGACAACGGGTTGCTTGACGACGCTGTTTACAAACAGCCGGTCATTAGATTTCGCTCTGGACCTCAAGCTAGACAGACGTGTCTTGTATACCTGAGCAATAAATCCGATTTTATTATACAGAGAGAGTTACTTTATTCCCGGCGACGGGAAAACGCGGCGCGTTCGCGAGTGTGTGGTGAAGAGTGACTGTGCGAGTGCGGCGAACGCGCGACGAGCGCAACAATATTAATTGTAAGATCGAGGATACGCGATAGGGCCCACCCGCTATCTCGCTCCTGGAACTCTTCGAGTTTCGCCAGTGTGGGTTCGATTACGTGTCGCTCGTACCACTCGCGCATATCAGATGTACGAAAGAGAGCATAGTTATTCGTGTTCATACTCTTATTGTCACGTTTATCACCCGTCACAAACTCACCGTTGAACACGTTGTTCACTTTCACGCTGTTGTGTATTCGTATAGCGTCTTGCACTTTCTCGAGCACTATACTAGCAGCGTCCACCATAAATTGTCGCGGTTCGATATAGTCTGTGTTAATCACCGCACCGGTCAGTATACGGCTTTCGAACGCGGCATCGATCTCTCGCCAAACGAGTCTCTCCGCGTTATTGCCATCGCCACTACTTGTGCCCGCGACCACCAAATTACCACCGCTGTGTATAAAACGTCTGTCTAATTGAATTCTCGCACCCTCGAGTAGTCTGACATTCGACACCAATATATGTCTATCTCCAGGCCAGAGCCGCGGACGCTTGGCGCGACAGTGCTCTTCGAACTGTTCAACGGTTTCCTCGCATCGCTGTGCCCACGTGAAATACTCACTCAAGGTAGCGACTTGGCGCGACTGCTCCAACAGTTCGCGCGCAATTTTATTAAAATGTTCCATGTTTTTGTGTTTTATAGTAATGTTTTTTAAATCACGTCACACCTCTACGGAGCACTTACACGCGACTCGACCGCACCGTACACACGATCGTTTGTACTCTTGAACGTAATAGCGCATGCACGTTAAATGATGAGCATCGAAGCGTGCGACATCTTTATAATTCTCTAACAAGGTTTCAAAATTATGACGCTTATCATCACCTTTATAAAACGTCTTTGTATGGCTAGGATTGTCCACACATGCACAGGTTAAAGATCGCGAGGTGTCTATCACGACCACTTGAATGCACCTCCTAATAGTTGCATCAATGTCAATGTATAAAATCTCTACGTGTCCATTCACGATCTTGTTATAAATTTGTCTTGTCCATCCATATATGTCCTTTGCACTGTAAAAGTTTTGATCATCATCAATGTGTATCCCATAATATTCTTCATCATCACTATTACTGCTCCCATGCCATTCATCATCTGCTATACACTCATCCCGCAATTGTTTATACACTGCGCGTCTCACACCAATAGGCCACCCACCAGGAAACGTAATTGCGCATCTATAGACTTGCGGTTTGAGTATGCGTTCAGTGGTTTCACGTAACTCAAGTTCGTGGATGAAGCACTGCATCGGCGACGCTCGTTGCACTTCCGTTTCTCTTTGTGGATCCTGCTCGAGCCACATTAATGTTATAAAGATATCATCATAATATATCCCCTTGCGTTGAGAGCGCCACATATAGTACTCGGCTACCTCAGAGTTACGTATATAACGTCTTCTCAGCATGTTGCTCGAGTAAAAGCAAGCACTTATTTACAATAATGTCTTTTCAATGTGTGCAAATTGGGCACATATTGCGGGGAAAGATCACGTACATCGGTAGTCTGCAGTTGGAGCAGGATTCTCCTGATATCGCATCTTGCAGGTCGGTTACATGCTCTCGAACAGCATACATGTCCCCGACACCCGCGTCTGCCAGTCTAATCACACATGAGGTACACACGGCTAAGGCACCACCCGTGGAATAATACATGTTTATGGCGCAACACTTTGTACGTCCGTTCAGCGCAAGGATTTCCGCACTAGGCACTCTCCTTTCAACAGATTCCGTCAGATCTCCTGAAAGGTCACTGATGTAATGACTGTCATCCGACAACGCGTGTTCTTCATCAGATGATTCGTCTACTATTGCCTCGAATTCCATTAACTCTTCGTCTATAATTTCCAGTAATTCTTCGTTGGGCAACTCATTTACTTCTACTCGTAGGTCTCGTACTATCTCTATTTGCTGTATCTGCTCTTCATTGGACGATTCGGCTAAGTCTATTGTCTCTATTTCCATCCGCTCGTCGTCGGATGACTCAGCCAAATCTATTGTCTCTATTTCCATTTTTGTAGATTCTCATAAAATCATTTTTCTACACTGCACACACACACATAAAAAACAAACCATCGAGTACCCACTTTACTTTTTTCAAGCGAACTATACTGACGCGCAGACTTCCAAATCATATACGGCTCTGACGCGCTTCACTCATCGTTATATATTTTATCTATCATTCTTTTCTCTCCTTCCAACTGGAACATCACGTACCGTTCCTTCTTCTTCTATCTACTGCATAGTGTCATCATCAGATCTATTGTTCTTCATATGCGTTACAGAAAGGTAATATCCCTTGGACGTTGCGTCCTGCTTACGCGCTATTTTGTCCACAACGTCTAGCAGCCTGATCTCGGCGCACGCTTTGTCATACGCGCCGCTATAACCAAATGGATCTACTGCATAGCGTCATCAGATCTATTGTTCATTATATACGTTACAGAAAGGTAATATCCCTTGGACGGTGAGTTCTACTTACGCACTTTTTGTCTATAAGTTCTAGCAGCCTGATCTTGGCGCTCGTTTTGTAACGCAGCGACGCCGTAACAGAATGGCGTCGCGAAATATACCCCGATAAACAATAAAGAGGACACCAGAGGACATCGCGACGTTATAACCGAGCAACGTCGCGAAACTTGTCCTGACACGCAACCCTGATAACAATTCTTCCTAGAAAAAAAGTGATAAAGAGGACACCAAAGGACATCGCGACGTTATAACCGAGCAACGTCGCGAAACTTGTCCTGACACGCAACCCTGATGAACAATTCTTCTTAGAAAAATAGTGATAAAGAGGACACCAAAAGACATCGCGCCGTTATAACCGAGTGACGCCGCGAAACATGCCTCGGCACGTTTACCGAAACCCCTCCGATAAACAGGTCTTCGGAGAAATAATGATGATCATGACCGCGACACCGCGACGGTTAAATCATTCTCATCGAGACAAACATTTTTTATCACCGATATTTAATCGTGAATATTGTTTACATATTTAATCCGCCTGAACAATGCATTCGCTTCGCATTAAGCGACGTCATAATCGAATGATACAGTGAAACATGTCCTAACACGTTCGCTCAAAACCTTGATAAACACCTTCTCTCAGAATACGTTCTAGAAGCATTAATCCCCCCCCCCCCCCCCACCACTTCATAATTATAAAGAAGGGTGTAGGGTGTTGCCGCGTATACGCTCCGTTAATTTTATGCGAACGGTCAGTCTTGTACAAACGGTCGACTTGCCATAACCGAAAGTGAAAAATATACTCCGCTGCGGGAAGCAACAGTGGTGGTGGTGCAAGCATGAATTATTACGTGCCGATTCTTGAAGCTGCAACTCCATCGAGTGAGAAGAAGTAAGTTTTGTTTATTTATAGAGTCTCCTATTTTATAATTTTTCCAATTTTATTATTATTTTAAAACTCATCGTTATTTTTTTCTACAGCACTTCGTTGGAGCGTCGTGCGGTGCGTATACTCAACAGACGATACGCGTTGACATCTACAGCTTACAAATATTTGGATATTGGGATCAGCGTGAGACCTCCACACGGTTCCTTTGTGGAATTGGTCCTTGGCGACAACCGAGGATTTCAAATCGCGATGCATCATGGAACGTGGACGGTGCTCATCGATAGACGCATGGATGTCGAGCGACTCGTGCAGTCAACCGTCGGTCAGTCGCTGACTATTCAAGATCTAATACTCGAAGTTGTACAAATGCGTGATGATAAACTTGTAAAATTGTCGTCGCGCAATACTTCTTTGTACATGAAACCTGCAACTATTCTCTTTTTACTCACGCTCGAACACTGCGTCGAGCATGTCTTCCGCGAGCTATATCAGCTTGCGAGAGAGGTAGATAAGAAGTTTATCGATTTTGCAAGTATTCTACAAAGAAATCGTATTACTGAAAAATGTGACGCCTTTAGTATCTTGCGCAGCTATTACGACCAAACGTCAATTGTAGATTGCGAACTCATAGCGTATGCTATGGATAATATTATGTATGATGCATCGAGAAAGAGATCTTTTGATGTAGTAGATTAACATGAATAAATGTATAACATATCTAAAATATTTTTTTTACTTATTTAATTTTCCTTACACATCCTCCTCATCTGTTCCTTATTAAAATATTAAAATTTAAATACCGAGCGTATAATGCGCGAACGAAAGAAAGCGAATGGGATGGGTAGAGAGAACGCGAAGAGATGCGATATCGTAACTCTCAGATTACAATAACTGACCTACTGATCGATTTACCTCTGCTTAGTCACACATAGTGACCTTCTATACAGAGTCTGGACATAAGCGATTACGATTGCAGCTCGATCGTCACCCCGTCGGGCGTGGACACGGGGGCGTCCGACAAATTAAGGTAAAATTACGTTCTTTGTAGACGCGGATTTTTCCCGCGAACCGCCGAAAAAATGATACGCGAACGCGGGCGGTGCGGGCGGAGGCGCGGGCGGTGGCGCGGGCGGCGGCGCGGGCGGCGCGGGCGGGCCCTAACGCGGCACCTTTCCCCCGCGCGGACCCTTCGCAACCCTAACGCGTCACCCCTCCCCCGCGTGACGTCAACACCCCTCGCCCTCCTTTGTAATACGAGACGCCGCTTGTAAATATCCACCCCCCTTCGCGTGATGTCATCCCCCTCGACCCTCGGTTACCCCCCCCCCGCCCCTCACCCACCCACGACCCTTGGTTACCCCCCGCCCCTTACCCCCCCTCGCGTGACGTCATCCCCCTCGACCCTCGGTTACTCCCCCCCCCCCGCCCCTCACCCCCCTCATTGCCCCTGTCTCAAAACTCCCTTATACACACTACTAATCGTCTTGTGTGAAGGGCTACAAAAATATGCAATAAAAAATAGGGGCTTCTATATATAAAATTTAGATCAAAAACACCTTAAATTTATTTTTTAAATAAAAGCCCATAGAGGGTTGAATAAAAAATAGTTTTTATTACATATTTTTGTAGCCCTTGTTGAGACGTCTTCAAAACACTATGAAGCAACTCTCTTTCGTTAAGAATTTTCTGAGATATTTTAAATTTTGTCATTATATATACATTTTTATATAAAATATGAAATATTTTGTAAAGTATTTATTAACAGACAAATACTTTTCGATGACTTTACCTTAATACTTTTATACGTAGAATAATGAAAGGAGTCGAATAATGTAAAAAAAAACAGACAAATTAATTTTAAAAAATTTGATTGCATTTTGTGGGCAAACTTAATTTTAAAAAATTGCAAATGTAAAAATTAATATTATTATTCGATTTCTTTGATTATTCTATGTATAAAAGTATTAAGGTAAAGTCATCAAAAAGTGATTATTTTACGAGATATTTTATATTTTATATTAAAAATATCATGATAAAATTTTAAATATTTCAGAAAATTCTTAACAAAAGAGAAATTTATTATCATGTTTTATAAACGTCTTATCAAGGGCTACAAGAATATGCAATAAAAAATAGGGGTTTCTATATAAAAAATTTAAGGTGCTCTTGATCAAGACCACCTTAAACTTTTTAAATAAAATTTCATAGGAGGTTAAATAAAAAATAGTTTTATTGCTTATTCTTGCAGTCCTTGTCGAAACGTTTTCAAAACACTATAATGCAACTCACTTTTGTTAAGAATTTCCTGAGATATTTTCAGAAAGATGCACGGTAGCGCATCTTTCCGTGGTAGCTTGCAATGACATTGATAGGTGGCGCATAATGGTAAAACTAAACTCGTAAGTAAATTTTAGTTGGTTTCGAATATAAGCAGCTAGGTCTCCGGAGTCCGTCAAAGCAAAATCGCGGCATCCGCGGGTCTTATAATAATGGAAAATGCATACATACAGGATGTCCAATTTTAAACTGTTTAAGATTAGATACCCTGTATGTGTACCGATGTAAGCATAAATATCGAGATTTCAAAATCTCAGGTACTCGCATCTTGTCGCGTCGCGTATATAAAGCCACGGCTGTCTCGCTCCGCGCGTACTTGGCGCGAGACACTACCGGTCTCTTGATTCATGTGTTATAAATAATTCATGTCTAATAAACCATCAATTTCTCACTGGGACGCCTTAAAAGCCTTATTAAGAAATAAGAACATATAAAGGTCTTATTTGAATTTAATTCAATTATTAGATTTGGAACTCATTAAGAACATATATAGGTCTTATTTAAAGTCAATTTGTCAGGAACATATAAAAGTCTTATATGGTTTCAATAAGATTAATATTTAAATTGAATATATTAGCTAATTAAATCCTTATTAAGCCAAATTAAATACGAATATTTTGATGATGAAATAATACTATAAGAAGTACGTATATGTACTTTGTATACTACAAAACATATATACGAGTATACACGTCGATTAAGAATATACGACATGTATACATATGTTCGAGATTTTTAATTGAAATGTATATCGGCATTTCTTCTTATATTCTTAATTAAGTTTTATATATAGAACAAATATGAGCCATATTAATGCAGTTATTCAGTATTATCTTAAATCAAATAAAATTTAAATAAAGATTTTATTAAGGTCCATATAAAGTTTATATATAACTTTTTTTCGTGGGCAAATATATCCTATAAGCCAGTAAAGTAGAAAAATAAGCCTGGGGGCCTATTACGGTCCTTGAAACAAAGTAAAAATTACAAAAGTAAACAGATTTACTATAGTAAATCTGTTCACTTTTGTAATTTTTACCTCGTTTCAAGAACCGTAATACTTGCTACTGCTTACCAACGTAATACAATAAAATACCATATAAAATCAATAAATAAACCGAACTTGTCAATTTAAATAAGAAATTAAATTTCAAACTTTTTTATTTATATGAATAATATATCCAAAAAGTATGCAAATCTTTAATAAAATTACAAGGTAGATCTATAAAATAAAATAAAATACGTTTTCAATGTAACAAATCAAAAAGTAAAACTAGCACTATCTAGATAAATAGATCTTCATACAGAACAATAACAGAGAATTATACATATTGTAAGATCTTAATAAGTACACATAATAAGCATACCCATAATTCTGCATTATTACTATAGATTCTTTACTGAAATTATATTACAGGTGGAAAAATATAATATGAATGGCTTCTATTCATTATAGCTAGAGTGACTTGGCACAATACATTAAAGAACAAAAGTATAAACAAGCCTGCTGGTAAAATACATACAGTATATTCGTATATTGATCTTTCATTTAGAAATTGCGTAAATTTAAATGTATACAAAACTGCAAAAGTAAAATGCACCGCATTCTTTTCAGTGGAAATTTGTGTTAGGATTTATTTTGTTTATTCAAATCGCAATGTAAATTGTAATGAAACGTAAATCACTAAACTAATAAAAGTTTATGTAAAATTGTAGTTTTATAACTACATAAGCTACAGCTAAATTTAGACATTATATACGCTTTTCTTTAGGTTTGGTGATTTTAGATTTATCCACCTTTGGTGAATTATTCGGTTTTCTTGCCACGAAGAGTCCCATCTGCTTGTGTGCGCCATGGAGCATTGGCCAGCCAAGAACCTGCAATCTTTTCAGCCGCAGCCATATCTTCTGCTTCAAAATATAACAGTAGTGCACCTAAACATTGTAAATGAATCCATCATGTACTAAGTCACAAAAATACCTGGCAACACCTTCAGTACTTTTGCTCACCTAGAATAAGTTCCCATGTCTTCAGTACTTCAAACTTTTGTTTTCCCTTGGCTCCTTGTAAGCTGAATTTAGTTGCCACGTACATCGTTACTAACAACATTTCGTAATAATTTCCGCACCGAACTGTCCAGAGTATTTTTGTCCACAAATCTTCCAAGATATATACTCTGCAAAAAGAAATAAAAAATAAATACATAATTTATTTAAAACGTAGATATTACCTTTGTCAAGCACATAAGATGAAAAACTTACTCCCGCTGATAAATTTGCATCATCAGCTAAAAATGTTTCCAAAGTATGTAGCTCTTGTTCAGATTGAACCGAAAGGGAAAGGAATCCTGTGGGTCTTTTGATAACTTTCTCACCCGGAAGCACATATCTATGCACTTTCTCCTGATTCATTAAACAAAAATCTAGTTTGCTATTCAGTTCTTTTAATTCTTTTTTTGTTTCATTATGAGACAAGTACGGATGAGATTAAAAAGAGAAATATCTGCAAATCAAAACAAACATAACGACAAAATAAAATTTATATGTACAACAATAAGTAATTTTTTCTTAAGAATAAATAATTTTTTTACTTCACTCTCTTACCTGCTTCTTTACTACCATTACTCTGAAATGCACAACTGCTTCCAGACTTCTCCGACTTCCCCGATTGAAACAGACAGTAATCATTAGCGTAAAACTTATCATTGACAGATGAGCTTTCGCCTTCAGCAAGAGAGGGCGACAGACTTGGCAAAGGTTTACGTTTCTCCAATTCACTTGATGAGTTCAAAACAAAATCCTTTTTAGATGAGCTAGCCAAAAGAATTTTAGTATCTGTACAGGACGACAAGTGTTTAGGAATCTGCTTCAATGGAATCGTTGATTCAATAAAATTTTCAATAACTTCTTCCTCAGTATCTTGTCCTACTTCAATACTTTGACTTCTATCCAATAAACTATCATCGTCCACATTTTGTTGAACAAGTGTCTCATCATCTTCATACAAGGATGCTTTATCCCTACAAGGTTTTTGAAGTTTCTTACTCTGCAGCAAATGACTAAGCTTTTCAGAGAGCACGATTTTTTTATCTTTTTCTTTCCTTTATTTTTCCCTTATGTTGTTATAGATACGTTCGGCCACTTGTTTTCTGTTAATCTTTTGAGAGGATTTGCAAACAATTGTCTCCTTTGTTGATTGTTTCTCTAGCTGGGGAGTATGCTCCTTCTGCCGTACTAATTTATGCGGAGATACATGGTTGAGATTCACCAAATATTATTGAATTTGTCAGTACAATTTGTATGCAAGTATTAATAATAACATTATTAACTCTGTCATATATAAATTTATATTTACGTGAAATATATTAGATCGTTTACGACAAACAAAGTGATTTATTTGAATCCTTATATTGAATATACTTATATTAATAATTAATATAAATGTATTAAGTATAAAAACATTAGCTTTAATATATACATATTTTTATAAGAATTGATTTTTGTACGTACAGTCACGTACATTACTATTAAATATCACAAATTTATATTAACATTTATATAATTCCGACAAAGAAATCGATTTCAAACTTATAGTATATTAGGTAATAATTATACAAGTTTTTTTCTCAGTGTGCAGAAACGGTAGTGAAATATTTCTGCAATATTAATATTTCAGAAATATTTTACGACCGTGTTTCTGCACACTGAGAAAAATACTTGAATAATTGCTGAAAGGTGTAATATTTCACTTAAAAAAATGGTTGAATAATTATTAATATACCATAAATTTAAACTCGATTTCTTTGTCAAAAATATAAAAAAGTTAATATAAATTCGTGATATTTAATAGTAAATAATATACATACATGACTGCTATAGCAGAAATATCATCAATTCTTAAAAAATTATGTGTATATTAAAGCTAATGTTTTTATATTTAAAAAATTTATATTAATTATTAATGTAAGTATATTCATTAATACTCGCATACAAATCATACTGACAAATTCAATAATATTTGGTAAATCTCAATATACCATGTATTAATTATGAAGAAATATTTATTAGGACCGCGGATACAAAAAATTCTTACATTTAGAACAAAGCAGGTATATGAACTATTAATATACAGTTCTTTCCGTGTTAAAATGGAATTTTGCAAAAATGTTTCTGAAATATTACATGCCGAGTAGGTTACGTATCCGACTTGTACGTTTACAACTTTATCGTAGGAATCGTATCCCCTATTTTTTTATTATAGGAGAAAAAGGGAAAACCGTGATAAAAAAAAAGGGAAATTTTAATTTTAATTCAATAGTAAAAAACGTTTAAATCATACGTTTAAATCAAAACAGTAAAATAATAAAAAGTAATAAACTGCGCTTCGACGCTTAACCACTTGTGTCATCAACATATAGAATGGACTATTGATGGCAGTGCAATGCAAGAAACAAAATTGTTAAAAAAAAATTAATAACAATTAAGGACAACCGCGTCTTGTCGCAAATACTTGCTCAATCGTTTTGTTATTGCAAGAACGTGTTTCCCTACAAATTTGGAGAGAATCGCTCTTTGCTGTAAACTGGAAAAAAATGTTAATAAAAAATTAATAACAATTAGGGAAAATCGCGTATTGTCGCAAATATTTGCTCAATCACTATATGTTATTGCAAGAACGTTTCCCTACAAATTTAGTAAGAATCGCTTTTTGCTACGTTCAACAGTTATATTTATCAAATAATCAATAACAATTGAAACATATTCTAATATCAAATCGATGAAAAAACAGTTTAAATATAATGTTGAAGATATATATACATATATGTATATGTATACATAGATATACTTAATCTACTTTTTAATTAATTATATCTGAAAAATAATAAAAAGCCCATCAGTGGCCGGTAATAATAAACCTACGATACAATCGCCCCCCCCCCCCCCCCCCCGGAGAACATGACATTCGACCATGTACACAGGAGTACGTTTCACTGCTGGTATAATATATAGCGAATATATAAACCCTGTTATCGGAAACAGTAGTTATATATATATATATGTGAGTCTTTATGCTCAGGCTATATATATATATATATATATATATATATATATATATATATATATATAGTATATATATTAAATATATATATACTATATATATATATATATATATATATAGTATATATATATTTAAGTATATATATATATATATATATATATATATACTTAAAATGATACACCCTATATATATATATATATATATATAGGGTGTATCATTTTAAGTGATTCAGCTAAATAACATGAAAATTGCAATGTAATCAAAAAATGTTTTAGACAAAAGTCGTATGGTTTCAAGGGGGACATAAGATGGTGGCAATGATTTGACCTTGGATGGTCGTTTGAAGCTCACGTGAATGTTACCTCCAATTTCTTACATGCAACTCCCTATATTGTAGTATATCGTTTGAAAGGGCATAAAATAAGAAAATTTTTGGCGCTAACCAGAGGTTAATACGTTGACCCGTTCGGGAGTTATTTAAGGTCAAAAATTGACTTTTTCCAACTTTGACCTTAAATAACTCCCGAACGGATTAACGTATCGACCTCTGGTTTGCGCCAAAATTTTTCTTATTTTATGCCCTTTCAAACGGTATACTGCAATATGGGAGTTTTACTTAAAATTTTTTAGTGTCCCAGGGTGCTCTAACTCAAAAATTTGAAATGGAACTCCCCATATTGTAGTTTACCGTTTGAAAGGGCATAAAATAAGAAAAATTTTGGCGCAAACCAGAGGTCGATACGTTAATCCGTTCGGGAGTCATTTAAGGTCAAAGTTGGAAAAAGTCAATTTTTGACCTTAAATAACTCCCGAACGGGTCAACGTATTAACCTCTGGTTAGCGCCAAAAATTTTCTTATTTTATGCCCTTTCAAACGATATACTACAATATAGGGGGTTGCATGTAAGAAATTGGAGGTAACGTTCACGTCAGCTTCAAACGACCATCTAAGGTCAAATCATTGCCACCATCTTATGTCCCCCTTGAAACCATACGACTTTTGTCTAAAACATTTTTTGATTACATTGCAATTTTTCATGTTATTCAGCTGAATCACTTAAAATGATACACCCTGTATATATAAATCGCGTAAAAAAACCGCGCAAAAAAGCCGCGTAAAACTGTACTTTTGGAAGATACTTTCAGGCCTATCATCATCCTCTGCCATCGTGTCAAATCCACGTCGTGTCAATCCACTAACACTAATTCCAGTCACTGAATTTTGTAAAGCTCGACAGCGTACTCACTCTTCGTTTTCGTAACTTATAAATTGCAAACCAACATATGACATTCGACCATGTACACAGGAGTACGTTTCACTGCTGGTATAACATATAGCGAATATATAAACCCTGTTATCGAAAACAGTTATATATATATATATATGTATATATACAGGGTGTCCCAAAATTCGCGACTCAAAATATTATAGCAAGAAAGTTCTCAAAAAATTAAGTAAAAACGTTATTTGTAAATTTTTATTTCAAGCAGTAGTTTTTGAGATATAAGAGTTTAAAACTAGCCAATTACAGACTAGGTTTAGACGGACACCTGTCCATGAGTCGCGCGTGCGGTAGGATTAGTGAGCGCGCACTTCAGCATGCATACTGACATGACGGGCGCGATGGACAAAACATTGTGCGTGTGTTCTCCATACGTTACCGCGCGCGATTTTATGATATTGATTTCAAATTAATAATGTAAATAAGCGTTACAAATAAGAAATCTTTAAATTATTAAAATTTTATCGCTAATATTGTAGATTACAAAGAAACATTGGGATTACTACAATTCATATTAGCACAATAACATTAATATTAAGGAAATATTAAGTGAATAAGATTTATAATTAATTATAAGTCGTGACCGCATACGCGCGCGAGCAATAATTTTTTTATAAGTGTTGAGAGATATAATTTCATGCGTTACTTCTTTGCTATAATTAGTCTGATCAAACTTAGCGGTTTGGCGGAAAGCTCGGTACTAATAACACCGTGTAACACGATTTTTGTGTCAATGAACTTAATGACTTTGTGAGTCATGTTTCTTGTGCCTAAAAACGACGGAAAATCACCGGACTTTTGCAAAAAAATTGCTTTTGTGACCAGGGCTTCGTATTTTTAAAATTTCAATATTTTTGCAGGATTGGAGATAAATTTGACTCTGGGTGTGCTTTGATAAACAGGTAAAAATATTTTTGACTTTGGGGGGTTGCCTAGACTTCTCCTGAACTGAGAAATCTGTAGTATAGGTGTGCCAAAAAGAAAAATATCATTTGTAGCCACATTAAAAAAAGTTTTTTAATTTAATTGTTTATAAAAAATGTTTTTTTTATTTAACATACCTACCACACATTTATCAGTTCAGAGGAGGTCTAGGCAACCCCCAAAGCAAAAAATATTTTTACTTGTTAATCAAAGCACACCCAGAGTTAAATTTATCTCCAATCCTGGAAAAATGCAATATTTTTTCCAAGATTGAAGATAAAATTGACATGGTGTTATTAGTACCGAGTTTTCCGCCAAACCGCTAAGTTCGATCAGACCAATTATAGCAAAGAAGTAACGCATAAAATTATTTCTCTCAACACGTATAAAAAAAATTATTACTCGCGCGTATGCGATCACGACTTATAATTAATTATAAATCTTATTCACTTAATATTTCTTTAATATTAATGTTATTGTGCTAATATAAATTGTAGTAATCCCAATGTTTCTTTGTAATCTACAATATTAGCGATAAAATTATAATGATTTAAAGATTTCTTATTTGTAACGCTTATTTATTAACATCATTAATTTGAAATCAATATCATGAAATTGCGCGCGGTAACGTATAAAAAACACATACAATCTTTTGTCCACCGCGCCCGTCATGTCAGTATGCAATGTATGCATGCTGAAGTGCGCGCTCACTAATACTACCGCACGCGGAACTCATGGACAGGTGTCCGTCTAAACCTAGTCTGTAATTGGCTAGATTTAAACCCTTATATCTCAAAAACTACTGTTTGAAATAAAAATTTACAAATAACTTTTTTACTTAATTTTTTGAGAACTTTCTTGATATAATATTTTGAGTCGCGAATTTTGGGACACCCTGTATATGTCGTAAGGTGAATTCCAGGACCATTTTATATATTAGCTGGTTAGTTCCAGGACATTTTGTCCTGGAAAAAAGGGCATGGAAAATTTTTATGTCGTGTGTTTATTTCCAGGACCGTCCTGGAAATACCCAAATATATCATTCGATAAATTCCAGGACCCTCCTCAGGACCGTCCTGGAAGTATGGAAGATATATAATTCGGTAACTTCCAGGTCCCGACCTGGAAGTGTGGAAAATATATAATTTGATGAATTCCAGGACCCATCCTGGAAGTACGGAAAATATATAATTTAATTAATTCCAGGACCCGTCCTGGAATTTATCAAATTATACAGGGTGTACCAGACCTTGCGTATCACCCGTTAATGGCAGATTCCTGAGAAAATTTGGAGACAAAAATCTTAATGCCAAAATGTCGAGGCTGCCAAATGTCGTCCCGATAATCGTCGGTCTTGCGAACAGTGTACAAAGAAATAAAGTGATTTATAATTTCAAATATTTCTATCGAGTTGAGTAAAGTGTGGAAGTGCTGTTTTGACATGCAACGTCCCTGAGTGCGTAAAATTTTGACAAGCACACTAGTAAACTTTGAACCTTTTCCGTTTAAACACTGTAGCAGCCTCGACATTTTGGCATTAGGATTTTTGTCTCCAAATGATCTCAGAAATCTACCATTAACGGGTGATACGCGAGGTCTGGTACACCCTGTATATTTTTTATACTTCCAGGACGGGACCTGGAAGTTACCGAATTATATATCTTCTATACTTTTAGGATGGTCCTGAGAAGGGTCCTGGAATTTATCAAATGATATATTTGCCAGTAGGGATAGTATCCCGGTTCCGACCCATGGGGCAATGAGGGGGGGTGAGGGGCGGGGGGGGGGGGGGTAACCGAGGGCGAGGTGGACGACGGCACAGGCGGCGTCTCATATTACAAAGGAGGGTGAGGGGTGTTGACGTGACGCGGGGGAGGGGTGCCGCGTTAGAGTCGCGTAGGGTCCGCGCGGGGGAGGGGTGCCGCGTAGGGTCCGCGCGGGGGAGGGGTGCCGCGTAGGGTCCGCGGGGGAGAGGGGCGTCGCGTAGGGTCGGCGGGGGGGAGGGGTGCCGCGTAGGGTCCGCGCGGGGGGAGGGGTGTCGCGTAGGGTCCGCGCGGGGGAGGTGTACCGCGTTAGGGGTAAGGCCCGCCGCCGCCGCCGCCGCCCACCCGCGCCGCCCGCGCCGCCCGCGTTCGCGTTCGCGTTCGCTCTTACCTTAATTTGGGGGGGGGGGGGGATGCCCGTGTCCGCGCCCGACGGGGTGACGCTCGAGCAATCGTAGAATTTCCCGGAGTAATCGTCGACAGCCTAGTTCACCCCAGCCGCGTCCACCACCACCACCATGCACACATACACACACACGCACACACACACACAAAACAAAAACTGATGACTAAAAAAAATTTAAAAACTGTCACCGCGAACGATTTGCGTATATAACCGGCGAGCGACAGTTGCAGACTGAGGCGTAACTGCGGCAAGAAACCCGCTAGAACGCTCGCTCGATCTGTAAACACGAGACACCATAACCGAATGGCGCCGTGATTCTTTCTACGAAGAGTCAAATATCGTAGTTTAGGACGGGCATATCGGTTCATCTTTCACGCTTGTAAACAAATCGCGTCTCGCACTACAGAAGCGAGCGAGCGCCGATGTTCAGGCGAAAGTTGCGTATATCGCTCGAGTGGAAAATAAAGTCGTACGTCGTGACCTGAAGAAAGGCTTTATTTTTCTGTTACATATATATTCATGCGAAGTGGATGGGAAAGGAGATATAAAATAAAACGTAACGTACATATATGTTATACATTTATTCATGTAGATTTACTACATCAAAAGATTTATCTTTCGATGTAGCATACATAATTGCATCCATAGCATACGCTATGAGTTCACAATCTACAATTGACGTTAGATCGTGATAGTTATGGCTGCGCAAGAAACGCACGGCGTCGCCTTTTTCAGTAATACAATTTGTTCGTAGAAGACTTCCCAACTCGCGGAGGCTCTTATCTACCTCTCTCGCACACTCATATAGATGGAAGCATACCAACTCAACGCATTGTTCGAGTTCGAAGAAAAACATAATAGTTGCAGGTTTCATGTACAACGAAGTATTGCCCGACGACAATTTTACAAGTTTATCGTCACGCATTTGCACAACTTCGAATAGTAGGTTGTCTGATGGAAGAGCCGGAATAGTCAGCGTATGACCGACAGCTGACCGCACGAGTCGCTCGAAATCCGTGCGTCTATCGATGATCTTCTTCCACGTCCAAGAAGACATCGCGATTTTATTTCCTCGGTTGTCGCCAAGAACCAATTCGACAAAGGAGGATTCGTGTGGAGGTTTCAGACTGACGCTGACCCCAATTTCCAAATATTTGTAAGCAGTAGGTGTCAATGCGTATCGTCTGTTGAATAGACGCACCGCACGACGCTCCAACGAAGTGCTGTAAAAAAAAGAACAAGATAAGTCTTAAAATAAGAAAATTGGAAAAATTGTAAAATAGGATACTCTATAAATGAAAGGAAACTTACTTGTTCGCATTCGATGGAGTAGCAGCTTCGGGAAGCGGCACGTAATAATTTATGCTTGCACCACCACCACTGTTGTTTCCCGCAGCGGAGTACACTTTTTTCAATCTCGGTTATGGCAAGTCGACCGTTTGTACAAGACTGACCGTTCGCATAAAATTAACGGAGCGTATACGCGGCAACACCCTACCCCTTTTTTTAAAATTATGACGTGGTGGGGGATTAATGCTTCTAGAACGTATTCTGAGAAAAGGTGTTTATCAAGGTTTTGAGCGAACGTGTTGGGACATGTTTCACTGCATCATTCGGTTATGACGTCGCTTAATGCGAAGCGAATGCATTGTTCAGGCGGATTAAATATGTAAACAATATCCACGATTAAATATCGGAGATAAAAAATGTTTGTCTCGATGATTTAACCGTCGCGGTGTCGCGGTCATGATAATTATATTTTCTAGGAAGACTTGTTTATCGGAGGGGTTTCGGTTAACGTTTCGAGGCATGTTTCACGGTGCCATTCGATTATGGCGTCGCGGTGTCCTATGGTGTCCTCTTTATTGTTTATCGAGGCATATTTCACGGCACCATTCGGTTATAGCGGTGCGTATTATTTTGCGAGCGCCGAGATCAGGCTGCTAGACGTTGTAGGCAAAATAGTGCGTAAGCAGAACGCAACGTCTAAGGGATATTACTTTTCTGCGAAGCTATTCGGTTATGGCGTCGCGTATTACAAAGCGAGCGCCGAGGTCCGGCTGCTGGAATTTGTATACAAAATAGCGCGTAAGCAGAACTCAACGTCTAAAGGATTTTACCTTTCTGTAACTTATATGCTGAACAATAGATATGATGACACTATGCAGTAGATAGAAGAAGAAACGATACGGTGATGCTCCAGTTGGAAGGAGAGAAAAGAATAATAGATGAAATATATAACAATGAATGAAGCGCGTCAGAGCCACAGTATATGATTTGGAAGTTCAAGAGTATGAACGATCGTGTGTACGGTGCGGTCGAGTCGCGTACAAGTGCTCCGTAGAAGTGTGAGACGACATAAAGTGCGCGCCTTTACGCGAGCAACATGGTGAACATAAGTCCTGGATGGGATGACTTTTTCAAGTATTATAAATGTTCTACCGAATCAGTTTTTAAAGATCATTATTATGAACAAGATATCGTCGATACTTTAGAGGGCAAAGAATATCTGGAAGAAGAAACGACCGTGCCACGAGTATCACTGGTGCAGTTTCTTCGCGATCGCGAACTCGGTATACGCGGAACTAGTGAACGCGTAGTCAGACAAGGAGTTAATATTCAAACCGAGCCTCCATATGACTGGCCTTACCACGTGAGACGGAAAGTGTATAAACGAATATGGCATGAGTGCAAGAGAGAGAGGAAGAAAAAAACTGATCTGCGAGGAGAAACGGGTGTGCAACAATTATCACCGGTGCAGATTCTTCGCAATCGCGAACTCAGTGGACGCGTAGTCAGACAAGAAATTGTTAACGATAATCCTGAGCCTCCATGGTACTGGCCATATATTTTGAAACGTAAAGTGTTTGAACGAATGTCGTGTGAGTGGATGAGAAAGTGGAAGAGAGAGGTTGAAGGAAGATATACTCCCCCACCAAATTATAGAAAAGTAAACTTATATTTCTGGGCGCAAGAAATTTCTGACGATATTGAGTTTAATGGTGATGCTCTATACATTACAATTCCTGCAGGTAGTGGGAGGTGTGCCGAAGTGTTGGTGATGGACAACTTGCGTCTTTCGATAAATTTCTACCAATGCAACGATTCTAAACGTACACAGAAAATACTTATGAAATCGATATTTGATAATTATGACGCTTGGTTACTTTGGCAAGAGTGGCATGAATATGTCATCCCATTCTTTCCTCATGATTTTTTGTGTATGCACTATCACGTTCAGGAGTGCGAACGAACATGTTTATGGTGTGATCGAGTCACGTGCAAGTGCTCCGTAGAAGTGTGTGACGTGATTTAAAAAACATTACTATAAAACACAAAAAACATGGAACATCTCAATAAAATTGCGCGCGAACTGTTGGAGCAGTCGCGCCAAGTCGCTACCTTGAGCGAGTATTTCACGTGGGCACAGCGATGCGGGGAAACCATCGAACAGCTCGAAGAGCACTGTCGCGCCAAGCGTCCGCGGCTCTGGCCTGGAGATAGACATTTATTGGTGTTGAATGTCAGACTACTCGAGGGTGCGAGAATTCAATTAGATAGACGTTTTATACACAGCGGTGGTGATTTGGTGGTCGCGGGCACCAGTAGTGGCGACGGCAATAACGCGGAAAGACTCGTTTGGCGAGAGATCGATGCTGCGTTCGAAAACCGTATATGGACTGGTGCGGTGATTAACACAGACTATATCGAACCGCGACAATTTATGGTGGACGCTGCTAGTATAGTGCTCGAAAAAGTGCAAGACGCTATAAACAGACACAACAGCGTGAAAGTGAACACCGTGTTCAACGGTGAGTTTGTGACGGGTGATAAACGTGACAATAAGAGTATGAACACGAATAACTATGCTCTCTTTCGTACATCCGATATGCGTGAGTGGTACGAGCGACACGTTATCGAACCTACACTGGCAAAACTCGAGGAGTTCCAGGAGCGAGATAGCGGGTGGGCGCTATCGCGTATCCTCGATCTTACAATTAATATCAACAGGTACGATCCTATGCGCGCGGGATGTCACCTGAAATTACCGCAAGAGATATTGAGGAAGAATGCGGTGATTAACGTCCGGTCCACGGACAATGCATGTTTCGCGTGGTCGGTGGTCGCCGCGCTGTATCCAGTTGAGCGACATACGGAACGGGTATCCTTGTACCCGCATTATACAACCGTGTTAAATGTACAAGACATTGAATTTCCTATGTCTCTGAAAGGAATTAGTACATTTGAACGACTCAATGACGTATCGATAAATGTCTACACCATCGAGGGACATAAAACGTTAACCGTTCTACCGATACGGCTCACCGACCGGAAGAGAGAAAAGCACGTCAATCTGCTGTACGTGCAAGACTCGCGAGATTACAACGTGGGACATTTCGCGTGGATAAAGAACCTGTCCCGCCTTGTGAGCTCACAAATAAATAGAGATGAACATAGGAAATACTTTTGCGATCGGTGAGTAATACATTAAAGAAACAATAATATACGATAATTTATATTTCTATATAAAAGATATATGTAAAAAAATTGCAAATTTTTTTTGCAGATGTCTACACTATTTCTACACGAGCGACAAGTTGCAATCGCACACAGTAGACTGCAGTGAGTTAAACGACTGCGCCATCCGACTACCGAGCGAAGACGACAAATGGCTGAGCTTCCGCAACTACAACAGAAAGAAGCGGCTCTCATTCGTCGTGTACGCCGATCTCGAATGCACCCTGGAAGAGATGGAAGCGGATGAGAGAACGTCCACGTACGCATATCAACGCCACGAGGTATTTAGCGTCGGGTACTACGTGCAGTGCTCGTACGACGACTCGTTATCTACGTATCAGTTTCGCCGCGATAAGGATTGCGTCGCATGGTTCGCCAACGAACTCGAGGAATTAGCGCATCGCGTAAAGGGTATTTTATCCGCCAATGTCCCCATGGAAACGCTCTCGAAAGAACAGTGGCATGCGTTTCACAGCGCGACGCACTACCACATTTGCGATAAACCGTTCACACTAAACGACGATGAAGAGCGAGTACGCAATCATTGCCATCTGACCGGCCGCTATAGAGGTCCCGCGCATTCAAACTGTAATCTCAATTATAAAGACTCATATGTCATTCCCGTAGTGTTTCACAATTTATCCGGCTATGACGCACATTTTATCATAAACGAAATAGCTGCCGCGTTCGAAGGCTCGATCGAAGTACTACCGTTAACTAAAGAAAAATATATCTCGTTCACGAAAAACGTTAAAGACACCGTCGACAAATCAGATTCGCGAAACAATATAAAAATTACGGTTCATCGATTCGTTAAAATTCTCACCACTAGTCTCGAAAAATGGCATCCTTTCTCGATAAGGACAAATTAAAATTGTACGTTCAAAATTTTTCCGAATTATCAGTCCATGATTTAGAACTACTGACGCGAAAAGGTGTCTTTTCCTTACGAATACGTGGATTGCGTAGACAAGTTGCAGGATACGCGTTTACCGTCGCGCGAATTATTTTACAGTTCCTTGGTCGGTGACACTGTATCCGAGAGTGATTACGCGCACGCCGTGAACGTTTGGCAGCGGTTCTCCGTTCGAACCTTGGGAGAATACAGCGATCTGTATTTAAAAACAGATGTATTGTTATTGGCTGACCGTTTTCGAAAATTTTGTGACAGTTGCATCAAAAGTTACGGACTCGACCCCGGTTATTACTACACATTGCCAGGTTTCACATGGGACGCCATGTTGAAGCATACTCGCGTAAATTTCGAATTTGCTCACCGATATAGATATGGTAATGTTATCAAACGTGGTATTCGCGGCGGTCTGAGTCAATGTTCGGGCAGATACGCGCGAGCCAATAA
>JASTWR010001328.1:0-48348 GCA_030770355.1 Harpagoxenus sublaevis
TTTTACCATATTACTTATTAATTTGTTGTTATGACACTTATTTCAAGAATAAAAATATTGTAAAAAAATATATTTTTTTGCAGATATCAATATAAATGATGAGCATGTTGTAGACGTGGAGTTATTTTCGGATAATACAGAAGAAACCTTCCATACATGTAAATATTACTAATTTTACTAACTTTATTAATTTTTCTTTCATTTAAGAACATTTTTTAACAAGTTTATTAAGATTTTTTTTTCCTTTTACTAAACGTAATAAAAACAAGCTATGCTATATTTTTAAAATTGTTTATATGTATAAAAAATTAATAATAGTTAAAACAGTTAAGAAATAAATAGCAAGAGGATAAGAAATTTAAATACATAATAATAGTATACATTTGCCTTAGAAAATTATATGTTTATTATTAATATATTTATTATTAATTTTTTGTTTCAGGGGGACAAATATAAGACGCAGACGCAGACATAGAAATTTACCTAATCGAAGAGAGATAAACAATATACATGAAACAAGTGCAGGTAATAAGAATGATTTTTTAAATAATTTACAAATATCTTAGTTTTTTCAACTGTTTTTATAGAAAAAGAAATTCATAGAAAAAAGTCACCAATATAATCTGTTAGTTAATGAGCTTATAAATTGATATGTATTTGTACATGTTTGTTTCTTGTTCATATGTTAACATATTCGTATGTTAGCATATATCGAGATTTTAAAAATTTGAAAGTTTTATTTCAATAATTTTTTTTATAAATGACTTTTAAACAATAGTAATATTCTTATTATGATAATGGATAAGTTCAACATTCTTGTAATTTTTTAAAAGTATTATATTTTTATCTGTATTATTTTCATGAACGTAATCTGGATACATTGGTTTGGTTTTCAATTTCTCAAAGCTTATTTCTTGTGTCTTAGAAGTACATTATTTTTTTAAATTTAGGAAAAATCTTTAAAAAATATGATACTAGCTGATAGAAGGCAATCTCTAGTATAAATGTGTGTATATAAATTTTTATTTTGAATTTAATGTTAAGAGATTATATCCTAATATTTACATATATCTACCTTCAATAAATTATTTTATTACATATGGATATTTAAAATCTGTGAAAATTATTTGTTTTCAGATAGCGACAGAGAGAGTTCTTCCGGTATAGAGACAATAACGCATGAGCAACTTGAAACAAATATTGCTAATACATCTAGTCAAGAGGAGGAAACAGATGCAGTCAGAGAAGAGGAAACCATTGTACTTGAAACAAGTTCAGGTAATAAAAGTGATTTTTCGTGTTTTACAAGTATTATATTTCAGTTTTTTTACATCTTTTATTCTTGATTTTATTTTTAATACTTGCATATATCTACCTACAAAAAATTATATTATTGTACATTAAATATTCAAAATGCGAAATCTATTTGTTTCTAGATAATAATGGAAACAGTTCTAGTGTACAGACAACGCATGAGCAATCTGAGATAAACGTTATTACGGAAGATAATTTTAACGGAACAGAAGGTACTAAGCAGTTCAAATATACTGTTCTAATATATATTCGAATTAATTTGATATATAAATATTGGTATGTACAATACTGTGAACTTTCTTTATTTTCCTACAGATGACGAATGGATATACGAAGTACCCGAAGATGATTATTCATCTTTACTCGACAATAGTGCCTCTACAGAAGACCTTCCATACCACACTGTGAATTGGAATCTCGAGGATAATCAAAATACTTCAGAAGAAGTATCTTCTACAGACACTTGTACGGTGTGTCTTGCTAACGAACGCACACATGCTTTCATACCCTGTGGTCATCACGCTTGTTGTCATCAGTGTATTGAACGTTTAGAAAGTCCTCGATGTCCAATTTGCAATACAAGATATAGCAGCTGTATAAGAATTATTATGCATAATTATTAATTAATTAATGCATAATTGAAAAAGGTCTTTATGGAAAAATAGATCGCCGTCTAATGTCCATTTCTAGCCATACTTCGATAAATACAGACTTATTTTGATCTCGGTTTAAAATAGTTTTTTATCTTCTTCTAGCTCTAGGAAGTTGTAGAAATGGACATTAAGTAAAATAACTGTCTCTTTAACAATTACTTAATTCGAAACAATTATTCCTTATTGATTACTTAATTACTAAGTTTACTATTAGAGACAAAGATAAAATGTGCGCAATTTCATTTATTTTAGTCTTTTTCGTTTTAATTCATTTATTCTAATCAAAACTACAAAGTGAAATCTTTAATTGACTTTAAAATAAGTTTATACACGTATGACATAGATAAGTTAAAATGCAGCAATATGTCATTATTACGGTTACAATATCACTCATTTGAGACATCGATATTTAATTTGCACAAATGAATGTCGTGCCAAAGATATTTAAGTTTTTTCGTGAAATTTTAAGTGTAGTACTAAGTGCTGTGACTTCATTTACATTTTATTTAAATTCTAGGGTTGATATAAATATTATAAAATATTGATTCAACGTACAGTATTACAAACATTTGATAACCCTGTTCTGTTCTCTGTCTCTAAACACGTAGAAACTGCAGTTGTAAGAGTTACAATATTATTTATTTTAAATATAGATATTTTATTTCTACAAATGTATGACGCGCCAAAGATACTCAGTTCTTTCGTAATATTGTTAAGTATGATACTAAGCGCTGTGATTTTATTTACATTTTCATTTAGATTCTAGTGTTGATACAAATGTAGTTTTTCTAATGTGGTATAAATATAAAATATTTTACGTACAGTATTACAAACATTTAGTTTCCTATCCTGCTGAACAAGCTAAAATAACCTCTAAACACAAATAGATGATATCAGTGTCAATCAATTATCTAATAAAATTTCAATAGCAAGTTTCTATGTTAAATAACTATTTAATAGATCAAACAGTTTTATAATAATTACATTACTATTATATAATTCACAGCAATTCGAAATTGAACTTTTATAAAGGAACAACTATTACGGAAATTTAGAAGGAAATATTAAAAATAACAGGTATATATTGGTTACACATATGACTATATTCTTTATCTCTATATTGAATTATTTATAAAGTAATTTTACAACTATATAATAATTACAATCTACTCGCTGAAATACAAATAATAACGATCAATTAAATAGAATAACATTTAATACAGTTACAATTAATATTGGCAAATTAACGTTGTTACTTATAAATAATCATTATTTTCGCATAACATACTACGTTCTACAAATAAGTCGCAATAAATAGAGATCATAACACGGTTCTACAATTTAATGGAAACTACTCGACGCCTTTTCATACGCAAACAAAACGCTCCTAAATTCCTGTTTACTACTTGCAACCCGTTAGCACCACGCGTGTCCTTACAGAGTCCTGCTCCATCGGATTATCCAGAACGATATTCTTGTAGCTTTTGAAGTTCTCTGCTTGCTCTAAAGATATCCTCCTCCTCTCTATCTGAAATAAAAATAAGAGAATTATTCGATTATTTTGCTTACTTTCCTCGGTATTAGTGATCACTATTATTTACGAACTTTTGACTTAACGACTTCTTGCAAATATCTCTCTTCGACTTTTATCATATTAAATTCTTCTATACTTTTCTTTATTTTAAACCGCGTAAATTACAAGTTATTATAAAAAGGGACTCAAAAATAGAAACCATTAATACTTCGCTACAGTTATTGCAATTAAAGCAAAGTGATTACCTTAAATTTTATGTGTATTTATTCTATCCCACGATGCATAGTATCCATTATCCTTGTATCCCAGCCCCTCAGGCGCATATATCCCAGCAGTTACTCCATTCTAAAACAGAAAGTTTTTACAAGCCTTTACTCTGTTCTTCATATAATTAGTAGCATAATCAGTTAATGTGATTCAGGAAATAGATTTAAAAGACACTTATCTGATTGTACAACAAATTATTCTCTTGACTATCCTTCCGATCAAGGGTGCCTGTACCATCTTATTCCTTGCGGGCCTCTCTCAGGACGTATGAGACTTTCACTTTCCGGGACGCCTCCCTCAGGATGCTCAGGACATCAGGAGTGAACCAGGTCGCTGCACGTCTCTCTCAGTGCATTGTTCGGACGTAGATATTCACCTGAAACGCTCATCGCTCTCTGCCAGTCCTCGCTCTAAAACAAAAGTGAATTAATAGTTGCACGATTCGCGTCAATAAATAGATAAACAAATTACTAAAGATAGTTAATGACAGCACTGTTAGCTCTTTCAATAGACAGATTAATAAATCAACGGATTATCTGTTCCATTTTCAATATATTATTGCGGATTAAATTTATTCTTTGATAATAAGTCTCTTCACTTACCCCGCCAGTCTCCTCTTCTTCAGGACCGCTGTTCCTGACTCTTCGCGTCACACGACGATCACGGAGCCAGTCACCGGACCTTCCGGTCACCGCGATGTCCCACACATCGTCTCCTCTCGCTTCGTTGCCGTCACTCTTCCCACCGCCAGAGTACCCGACGTAGTGAACCTGAAGAGAGAGAAATAAAAGCTATTATGAATTAATGAAAAATACGATTATTTTATTATTATTAGATTCTATTCACCTTGCTTTTTCCTCGCCTTGCATTCCTCTCGTAGATTTCTCGCGTTTGACACCACGCGTTACACACCTGTCAAACGCACAAGGAGAACATAACCTCACCTGTCAAACGCACAAGGAGAACATAACCTCACCGTAATTTCGATCTCCCAAGATTACACGTCGTTAGGCCGTCTGCTCATCGCGCGTTTACCGCTAAGCCTGCGATATAAACTTCCTGACGTTGAATAACTCCAAGAAATAAAATTATTCAATATTTTATACAACTTATCTCTTTCGCGACATTCGTGCGCAAATGCACAGTGTCCTTCTTTCGGTGTGCAAATGCACGGTGCGCTTTTTTCGTGTGCATCTTTTCCGTGTGCAAATGCACGGTGCGCAAATTTTGCGTGTCCAAATGCACGGTGGGCATATTTTCGTGTACAAATGAGCGGTGCGCATCTTTCCGTGTGCAAACGAACGGTGCGCATCTTTCCATGTGCAAACGAACGGTGCGCATCTTTCAGTGTGCAAACGAACGGTGCGCATCTTTTCGTGTGCAAACGAACGGTGCGCGTCTTTTCGTGGGCAAACGAACGGTGCGCATCTTTTCGTGCGCAAACGAACGGTGCGCATATTTTGCGCGTCCAAATGAACGGTGGGCATCTTTTCGTGTGCAAAAGACTGGTGCGCATATTTCCGTGCGCAACTGAACAGAGCGAATTTTTTAATAATTTACTTTCTGTGTGCAAAAGACATTTGGCCAATAATTCCTGTGTCCAAAAGCACCGTGTCCGATTGAACCGTGCGCAAAGTGTCGTGTCCAATATCTCTGTGTCCTTTAGCACCGTGTCCATCTGAACGGTGTCCAAGTGAATGCCACTCTAATCGTCGGGGTAACCGAATAAGGAGCACGTGGGGACCCGTGAGGAATACCCCATGTGAATAGGGTCGCGATGAGAGCGATGCGCACATAATTCGAGGCGAAAGGGTCGTAAATTGCATCTTTCGAATTGAACATACTTGGGTATGTTCGTAATGCGTATACGCAAAGTTTTAATGAAAACCGGCCAAAGGTTCTCGAGTTTCGTGCGCGGCTCATCTGCCGCACAAATAAATGTTATTATGGTGAAATAGGGATATGGAGGCACGGAATGGTCTACAACAGAGCTGGGATTTAGTTGCACATTTCGGGCCGATTCCCGAGGCGACGCCTCCTATTCCCCCACTGCTGCTCGAGGCTCGGCGGCCGAGCCGCCGACAGCGCGCTTGACATTGTTTCTCAGGATCGTCACGCGTGCTATACGTAGGATTGAACTACGATACATTCCCCCCGAACAATATTAAGTAGCTAGTTAGAACAGTCTTTTTTCAATAATCATTAATTGAAAATCTTTATATCATTATTATTATTAATATTCTATATATATATTGTTGCTATTGAATTACATATTTAAATAAAACCTGTAATAATTATATAATATTTTATTTGGAATTCTTAGTTTGTGCGCTATACTTATAACAAAATTACATATTAGGCCATTTATTTTCGCAATATATATAGAATACAATTGATTAAGAAATCGGTAAGCGTGCTGTGTGTAGAAATATGTACTATATGTACTATAATATGAAACTATTGTCCTAATTATAATTTGTATAATAATTATATATAGTACATATTTCTACACACACCACGCTTACCGATTTCTTAATCAATTGTATTCTATATATATTGCGAAACTAAATGGCCTAATATGTAATTTTGTTATAAGTATAGCGCACAAACTATAAAATATTATATAATTATTACAGGTTTTATTTAAATATGTAATTTAATAGCAACAATATATATATATAGAATATTAATAATAATAATGATATAAAGATTTTCAATTATTAATTATTGAAAAAAGACTGTTCTAACTAGCTACTTAATATTGTTCGGGGGGAATGTATCGTAGTTCAATCCTACGTATAGCACGCGTGACGCTCCTGAGAAACAATGTCAAGCGCGCTGTCGGCGGCTCGGCCGCCGAGCCTCGAGCGGCAGTGGGGGAATAGGAGGCGTCGCCTCGGGAATCGGCCCGAAATGTGCAACTAAATCCCAGCTCTGGTCTACAATAATATAAAAATAGTTATTGATAAAATTAATTTATTAAATAAGAAATATATGAATCGATGGAACATTCTCATGAGTGTTAGCACTGCGCATATAAGTAACAAACATAGTCGTATATGTAAACGGAAGATTCCAGAACGAAAGAAAGAAAGAGTATAGAAAAAATTATACTACGCAGCAAATAAATAGCGAACAATCTGGAACCTTCTGTAGCACGCTGTTTTCGCATGTATCACCGAATCGAACAAAGGATTTACCGCGGCCGTGCGTGACAGCGAGCGTGAGTGCGCAAGCGCCGAGAGATCTATATAAGCCTGCCCGACGCAGGAGAGAAGGTTCTCACGCCTGGAAGCGATCATAGCGTGCGGACGTGCTATAGACGCTTACTTAAAACCGGGGTCAACCCGCGAGCGACGCGTAATCCGCAAAAGTTGTAAACGGTACTAATATATAATTATTAAGACCGAGTTTGTATCGCGAGCGGCGCGTAAATCCGTAATCCATATAAGTCGTTGTGTAATAACGCGATGTATTGTAATAACTTTGAAATAAAGTCCACAGTCGTACAGTAATTACGTGATTGGTCAGCGATCGATAAATAAAACGCGACGGTTCACCGATTGGTCAAACTATATAGAGTTCCGTATAAGCCGATCGACAATCAGCGATCGATACGCGCGCCGGTTTATCACGATTATAAAAAGCGACGTATGAACGGTTATTAATAACGAAGACGATTAATTTTCATAGCGGGCGATAACATTCAACGCGAGTAAAAGGCCACGTCAACATGGCGGCGTGCGGCCATTTTGTGAGCGCTATTGCGTAGAATCACATTGTGTAATCTGAAACAGAATAAATTCAGTGTTAAAAGCAGAGTAAAGTGCTTGTGAACATAAATATTCTCCTAAAGTTATACTTCCCTGAAATCCTATTGGTTGATGCGGCGGCCAAAAATCCCTGTCCAACGACGTTCCGGCGATCCAGCGACGACGGCGATCCATAGACGGCGGCGATCCAGCGGAGGCGACGATCCAGTGGGCAGCGGGGTCCATTCAGCATCCAGCGGAAACCTGAAACAGAAAAGGAGAATCGAAATTGAAATCGACTGCGAAAGGTTTGTCGATCAGTTATCCTTCTCGGTGGGTAACGGTTAAACCGAGTGGCGACCGATAAATTTAGTAAAAGCATTATCGAGTGAGTCGTGGTAGATCCACCTTCCGTCCGGATAAATTAGCGGTAAAAGATAACCGATTTGAGAAATCTACTTTACCGACGAGCAACCATACAAGTTAGAAGTAAAGGATAATAGAAGTAAAGAAAACTACCTTATCGACGAGCGATTAGGCGAGTTAGCCGAAAGAGGTAATCGAATCGGGGAGTTTTTCGTTATCGACGTACGATTTGCGAAGATAATAAGAAAGATTAGCCTACTGTCGGTATATAGATAGGTAAAATAGATAGCTGAATAATCGAGAGTTAACTTGAAACCGCATGTTTCAGGTCCACCGTCCGAGGCAGCGGCGGCTACACCCGGAACATCATCAAGCGCGGGACAACCACGAATAGTGGCGGACCAGGCGCCAAAGCTCAAGGTCCGGCTCGAGAGAGCCAAGAGCGCAGCGCACGAGTCTGATGGAGGCAGCGGGTCGACGAAGGAAGGCCAGCGTCGAAAAGAAGAGGACGCCGTCCCACGCCCTCCAAATAACCCCAGCGCGTAAAAACATCGTGTGATCCCACGTCCCAGCGCACAAATGTACATAGTCTTAGATATAAGAGCGGATAGTATATTAAGTTAGATAATAAGTGCGACGCGCGCGAGCGTAACGCGAAATGCGTTTGATAGGTATAATTTTGATTGCGACGATAAACTCCAGGTTAGATATAAGTTTCGCGTGCGTGTTAATAGAGCTTAAGTATTGCACAATAAATGACATTTATTTTTTGGAGAACATATATATGTATAGATAACTGATCCCCAACCTTCCTCGTTTCCATACGCGAATTACAAGAGAGATACGTAATGAATAAATTGAATAAAATCACTCAAAATACATAATCGACAGATTGATAACGCAGAGTACTTAATCAGGCGCACTTTGAAACGTGCGGTACATAGAGTCGCGAAGTAGAGTCGATGACGCGCAACGGTGTCACAACGCGGACGGAAAATTGATTGAGTTTCGAGTCGGGCAAGCTACATGACGTGCCCGGAACATATATATAAAGAGATCCGATCGACCGGAAGTGCGCGCAGCCAACTCACGGCGCGACGGAAAGAGACGAATGTCGGCATGACGGATGAGCTAATTGGGGCCCAAATAACATCCCCGATAGGGTCCCGACGCGATCGGACGGACGCGAGCAAAATTAGGTGCGCGGCCTATTACCGCGAAACCGAGGCACCCAGAGTACTCAGGGGTAACCCGACGACACTTCCGTATCGAACGCGAAATCGAAATAGCAACGCGTAAGGAGTTACATGCACGCTGGTCAAAGGGCATATAGATCGCCATTGTTGCATTCGGAAGATCGGCAGAAGTCCGATCAACGTAACGAAAGCTAGTAGGTTCCTACTATAGCGGCGCGCAGCTAACTCCGTGCGCGAGGGTCACAGGCGTGCAGGGGCATACGCGGCGTGCTCGGGCGAGTAGGACAAGCGTGCGAATGTAATCAAAAGTGCGATCCATGCGACGCGTACAAAGATAGGTGCGACAAATTAATTAATTACGAAACGCACTTTAGGAGCGTGCAGGGGCACCCGAATAGCGCTATAGGACAAAAGCGAGTAGATTCGTACGGCGGTTCGCATGATTCATGCGCGCGCTAATCAACGAGTGAAATTAGCGACGGCAAGACAGAATAATTACTCGAATACCTGTAAATGGAAACGTGGAAGGCGACAGCATTCGCGAAGCGAATATTATCGTCGAAAAGCGAACGACGAGAAATAACGAATATTTCAGATTCTGTAAGAGACTTTCGAAACGCGGAAATAGGCAGTTGAAGGTCTCTACGGAAAAACAATTTTTTGTAAACGAACATCGGAATGCGAGCGCTCCGACAAACATGTTTTCGCGAAGCGAACATCGGAATGCGAGAACGTCGAAAACATGTTTACGCGAAACGGACAATGGAATGCGAGGATTCCGGAGTAGGGGATACCAACGCGCAGACGCGGCGAGCTCCGACGGCGAGAACGGAGCAGGTCTCATGGTCTTCTATCCGGGAGAGTCCTAGCGTGCGGACGTGCTAGAGTCTCTCTGACTAAAACCGGAAATAACCCGCGAGCGAGGCGTGATATCGCTAACGAAAAGTACAACCGCGAATCGAGATAAGCGAGTTGTAATAATAATTAACATCTTTATTAAACATTTGAGAATAATAATTAACATCTTTATTTGAACATTTTGAGAACAGTAATTAACGACGATTCACGTGTGTGTGAAATCGGAGTAGTGCGGCGATCGATAATTACGCGCGACAATTTTAAGCGGATATCGACGTGCGCGAACATTAATTTGCGTTAGCGAATTGCGACGAACCACGAGTTATAATCGCATCGATAAATAGTAACATTCCAGCGTACGACTAATAGCCGGCGCGAATATCCGGCCAGCCTACGTGGCAACGGGCGGCCATTTTGTGAGCGCTAACGCGTATCCATATTGTGTGTAATCTGAAATAGAAATAAATTCAGTGTTAATAGCAGAGCAAAGTGTCTGTGAATATAAAGTTATTTTCCTGTGAAATACTTCCCTGAAAATTGAATCGGTTGGCGCGGGGTCCGTTGAAATCCCTGTCCAGCGACAATCCGGCGATCCAACGACGACGGCGTTCCTGAGGCGACGGCGATCCGGCGACGGCGGCGATCCAGTGGGCAGCGGGGTCCATCCGGCATCCGAGGGGAACCTGAAACAGAGAAAAGCAGAATTAATTCAAAATCAATCTACGAAAGGTCTGTGGACATTATACTTACCTTCTCGGTAGACACGGTTAAACCGAGTGGCGACCGTTGATAAAACGAACCTAGAGACAGTGAGTCGTGAGAAAATTACTTTCCGCCTGGTTAGGGTACCTAAAATAACACATAGCGAGAAATAGGTAGTCACCTTACCGAAGGGTGGTGCAGGGTCAGGTCGAACGTTCGGTCACAGCCCCATAGATACGGTAAAAGCTTTATAGATACGGTAAAACGCGAAGCGTAGGTGTACAAACACGCACGAGAATCTGCAGGTCATCGAGAAAACCAACACCGTCAGTGCGGTGGCCAATTCGCTCTGGTTTTCACGTGTGAAATCAGTATAAAAAAGTTAGCTCTGTTTAACTACCGACGTAGCGCGCGATTTCTAGAATTCATGCGAATGCCATTTCTGGCGACCGTGACAGGACGTGCACTGTGCGCTTACGTGGAGTAGAGTACCGTAAAGAATAAAATATTAAAATTTAACACCTGTCACGTTCTCACGTTTCGAAAAAGCCTGCAAGCGGTTAAAAATTAGCAATAGTGACGAAAAGCGTATCGAAATAGAAGTTTATAGAGACGTTACCGAAAAACGTGCGTAATTAGAAGGCGCGAATCCGAAATAATAGATAGGATACATAAAATCGCGTAATTAGACGTGCGAACGCTCTATAAAAATTTTTTTTGTTGCGGATAAAATTTAAATTTGAGAGTAGCGAATAGTCACATTAGAATTGCGTAAAGATAGACAATTTAAAATCGATAGAAGATATCTGGTTATCCAAGGAGGCGAATGCCTGCTAAAAGAGGTAGCCGAGTTAGAGGAAATAGTGTACCACGAGTCGGTAAAATGGCGACCGTGGGCAGAAGCCCGATAGCGACACACACGCGATCGCAAAGCGCGTCGCGTACAGATGTCCAAGGGGAAGATGAAAATACATTTGCGTTACCAGGAGGAACGCAAGATGAAAATTTGTTAGATGTCAATAATCACGGAAATTTACATGCCATAAATTTGAGTCGCGAGCGCGAAAGAGATGACGCGTTCGACGAAGAGCGAAAACAAATGTTAGAACATATACAATTATTATCAAACGAATTGGAGTTGCTGAGGAAAGAAGTACGAGAGCGTCGCGAATCCGTCGTGTCAAAGAATACGGATCGCGGTCTACCGCCGAACAGCTTCGACGTGCGAAACATAGACGAACGACCGTACAGCGGCGAGAGAGCGACAGAGACAGCGTTACAAATAGTTCCGATGCAAGCAAGACTTCCACGAGGAGGATGGATCAAGAACCCATTTGATGAAATCAAATATAGCGGAAAAACCGACAAACAGAATCCAATCAGATTTATAGAAAAATTTGAAAAATTAGCAAAATATGAGGGCGTCACCGAAGACGAGCAATTATTTTACTTTGGTAGATGTATGAAAGGAGCGGCTAGTCAATGGCACGAGCTCCAAATCGCAGACCATATAGATGAAATAAAAAATTTATTTAAACAACATTTTTGGAGTTGCCAAGCACAAATGAGATTTCGACAGAGAATATATTTCGGTAAATTTAAACCGGGAGAAAGTTCAATGACAGATTACGCGTTGAATTTAGCACGACAAGCTAAGACGCTAATTCCACCTATGTTGGACGAAGAAATCGTTCAGACAATTAGGGAACATTTTGACTCAGATGTAGCCCGTGAATTAAGGCCATCAGTAGTTAAAAATGTTAATGATATGATTACAATGTTAGATACTATAGAGAATGAAAGAGAGACGCGAAAATTGCGCTCAGATGCGCGAAGATCGCATGAGAAGCCACAAAGTCGTCAGAACGTCAGTCAGAACAAAGAAGATAGAAATAATAATCGATATAACGTAAATGCCAAGTACAGTGACAATCGTTACAATAATTTCGTCAGGAAAGACAGGGCGAATTACTCGTCCTTCAACAAGTCTAAAGGATGGCGAAAAACGGAGTCGCCTAAGGCTAAGCGTAAAGATGGAGTAGATATTGTGGAGATGCCTGATAGCGATGACGCAGACGGCAAGGCTAAAGTTACCAGATACACTCAAGAACGAGATGATTGGAAAAAACGGGAATATGACAAAAATGAATACGGATATAAGAAACGAGATAAGCCAGAGGACCGCGGAAGGAAAGTCGCGGCAATCACGGCGAAGAATGAAGAGAAAGTTAACGAAGACGCAGTAAGTACAACGTCGGATGAGACGGAGAAGAATTGCTGTGCATTGACAAAAACGATGAAGAAATCAGAAGACGAAAATCCGATTAACATTATACGAACAAAGGAGATAATACAGGATCTTGACCAAGATATGAAGGAAGCCCAATCGATGAATCTAAAAGAGGCAGAGGTGCCTATGATTGATATGAAGTTTGGAGTGTGCACTACTAAAGCGTTAATTGACACAGGTGCACAGATAACGGCGATTACGAGAAACTTTCAGAAACAATTGGAAGAAAATAAGGTTCCAATGGAAGTATTACCTATTAAAAGATTCAGATTGAGAGGAGCTTTCGCAGAGAAAGGATCAACAGTTGCGAGTAAGGCCAGATTGATATTTAAATATAAAGAAGAAAAATACTCACATGAATTTTTCATAGTCGAGAACTTAGCGTATGACGTAGTACTAGGGATAGATTTCCTTGTCAAATATAGAATGCAGTTAGCATGCGCCGAGGAAATAGACATAAAATTTCGGAAAAGCGATGGATCCAGAAATTGCGATTCATATAATAAAAAAGATGAGGCAGAAATTAAGTTACAAGAAATCTTAGACAAGCATGAGAAAATGTTTGATGGTAAGACAGGCAAAGTTACTCATTATCAACATAAGATTGAGATGAATTTAAACAAGCCATTTAAGAAGAAGACTTACCCGATTCCAGAGATTCACATGAATAGAGTGAGAGAGTATATAAAGGAGTTAGAGAAGAAAGGTATAATTTCTAAGAGAGCTACTCAATATGTCAATCCGTTGGTCGTGGTGATCAAGAAAAATGGAGATATTCGTTTGTGTCTCGATGCTCGAGAATTGAACAAACACATGACGAATGACCATGCACAACCTCCAACAATAGAAGAAGTATTCAGACGAGTAGGCAAGAAAAGGTACTTTTCAACATTGGATATAACTAATGCATTTTGGCAGATACCGTTAGAAGTGAATTCTCAACAATTCACAGGATTTTTATTTGATGGACAGACATACGTTTTCAAACGGATGCCATTTGGCTTGAAGACAGCAGGAGCATCATTCACAAGAGCGATGGACAATGCTCTAGGAGTCAACGATTTTACAACAATATACCTAGATGATGTCTTGATTTCATCAGAGACGTTAGAAGAACATATATATCACATAGACTTAGTCCTTACAAAATTAGAAGCAGTAGGTTTCAAGCTAAATAGAGATAAATGCGAATTCTTAAGAGAGGAAATAAAATTCTTAGGACATACATTTAGTGAGATAAAAGCGGAAATTAATGAAGAGACAAGAGCCACAGTAGCAAATTTTGAAAAACCGCGTAGAAAGAAGGATGTTCAGTCATTCCTAGGATTAGTGAACTGGGATAGACGGTTTATTAAGAATTTAGCTAGATTAACAAGACCACTCGAAGGCTTATTAAAAAAGG
The DNA here is from genome assembly GCA_030770355.1 of Harpagoxenus sublaevis. Lineage (NCBI taxonomy): Eukaryota > Metazoa > Arthropoda > Insecta > Hymenoptera > Formicidae > Harpagoxenus > Harpagoxenus sublaevis. Next base: position 14,335 of record JASTWR010001328.1, read on the forward strand.
GCCAGAAATTCATCTGGACCAACGAGCATCAGAGTGCGTTTAACAAAATAAAGACAGCGTTTCAAGAAGCACCAGACTTATATTTAATAAGAAAGGGATATAAATTCGGAATCTTTGTTGATGCAGCTAGAACTGGATTAAGAGCTAGATTGTATCAGTATAGAGAAGGATCAGAGGAGAAACAAACTGTAGCATATGCGAGCAGGAGTTTAAAAGGCGCAGAGTTGAACTATACGATAACAGAGTTAGAATGCCTAGCGCTTGTATGGGCGCTAAGAAAATGGCATACGCTACTGTTAGGGCGTCATATACGTGTTCACACTGATCATCAAGCTTTGAAATTTTTAAGCACATGCGTACAGAACAATGGCAGAATCGCGAGATGGTTCGCGTTTCTACGAGAATTCGAATTAGAAATACATCATTTACCGGGAAAAGAGAACAATATCGCAGACACACTTTCCCGACAGAAACTAATATCACCTGATGAGAAACAGATTGCGTTGATAGAAAATGCATATCAAGGCGCGAATACGACAAACTGGATTAAAATTATCAAAATCGCGCAACAGACAGACGAGAGATTGCAACAAGCGGCAATCAATAATCCCAATGAGATCTATGAGAGAGAGGGAATTTTGCGAATTCGATATTCTGATGGAGACAGAATCGTATTACCTAGGAAAGTTATATGGCGAATTACAAAGTTAGCACACGAACTATTGATACACTTTGGCACCGACAAAGTCATAGACTTTATGAAGAGATATTTTCACGGATTTAATTTTGCGAGAATAGCGCGAGATGTAGTAGCCTCATGCGTAACGTGCCAAGCGACAAAATTCTATACGAGAGCGGTGGTACGGACGCAATATTATCAGCTTCCCGACGCACCGAGAGATACGTTATCACTAGATTTGTTCGGACCGTTACCACGAACAGAGCAAGGATTTAGGTATGTATTGGTTATCATGGACCAATTCTCCAAGTATGTTAAACTTTATCCGATACCAGATCAGAGTCTAGATACGATCATAGACAAATTAGAGAGCGAATTTTTCGCAGAAATAGGAATACCGAAAACGATTTTGACGGATAACGCGGGTCAATTCTTAACCCGACGATGGGAAAGATTTGCGTATAACAAGGGGTTTGAAATACGTAAAACTACGCCTTACAATCCGCAATCTAATCCCGTAGAGAGAGTAATGCGCGAGTTAGGTAGGATAATGCGCGCATATAGTAGCCATAGACACCAAGCGTGGAGCAGAATTGTGCACCGGGCAGAAAGAGTGTTAAACCGAACGACTCGCTCATCGACCGGATACACACCGAGCGAGCTTCACGATGGCGAAAACGGACATTTATCAACCATAAATCCAGCGCTGATACCGTTGGAAAATAACAGCGTAACATGGGAACAAAAGATAGAAGAGGCCAAACAACGACTTGAACGAGCAGCGAGAAAGAGAAAGATACAAGCCGATAAACATGGCACGGCAGAGTATCGCGAGGGACAAATAGTCTGGGTCAAGCAACACCGATTATCCGACGCGAGCAAAGAACGAATCGGAAAACTGTACCCGGTATACGAAGGTCCTTATCACATTAGGAACATCATCAAGCCCAACGCTTACCTAATTGAGAAGATGGACGGACAGGTAGTATGTGCGGCGAATGCGCGAAATTTAAAACTGCATCGCGAACGCGCAGCTCCGAGAAGAGTCCCAACCCGAGGAGTCCAGCGATGACGGGGAGTACATCGACGAGGAAGAGATAACCGATCACCCTGTGAACGATGACGGGGAGAGAGAAGATCGGACAGACGAAGCATCACAGTCATTATCCGAGAATGAAAACATGGACGGAGAGGATATGAACGATGGTGATGATCCATGGAGACTAGAGGAGGAGAGAATCTTCCGAGAAGCTGGGAATGAGAATCGATCCACCGAAGATAGCCCGAATGACGGGGAGTCAGAGAAGAGCGAATCACCAGTAGACCTAGAACAGAACGATCATGAAAGGATTAATTTGAGCGATAGCAACAGAGAGAGTGATGTAATAAGTATCCGAAGTAGTAGCAGCGATTTCCGATGGTTGAACATGATGAAAATTACGTCAGGAGATGACGACAACGAGGTTTCCAACGACGAATCATACGGATACCTGAAAAAGGAGAAACGAGAGTTAGTTGAGATAAAGACGGAAGAGCTGATACTTACCGATGACGAAGATACACCGATGGTGACGACACCTGAAAATAACATAAGAATGTTAGAAATGACAACGAGCGATGAGCGGCTATGTATGACGGATCGAAGCGAGAACAATGCAAGCGAATGCAGTAAAATTAAAGGCAAACCTGCGGAAATCCATGACGAGCGACGGATGAGAAAAAACCGCGAGGAAGACGACCAATTAGCAGAAGCGAGCATAAATATGCTTGAGATTCCGCTACAAGTTGCAGAAACACCGAGAAGATACATTCGCGCAAAACCGCGCGAGACCAGAAAAGTGAAATTTCTATTTATGAGAGATGAGGGAAGCAGAGAAACGAGTCCTGAAATTCAAAATTCGCATAAGGGCGCGAAGCTGAGAGAGAGTAGAGCGACGGAAAGCCAATCGCATGCGAGGACGCGCTCAGCCAATCAGAGCGCACCGCGCGTTGCGAGTCGGCCAGGCGAAAGTAGCGAGGGGAAAAGGCGAAGAGCGAGTGGTAAACCTGCCGGCGGAAGAAGATCGCGAGTCGAGCGGAAAACGCCATTCGAGGCACAATTGCGAGCGAACGTCACGCGAGTGAAATACGCGAAAAAATTAACTGTGAAGAAGACCACGCCAATAACACCCATGGGCGATATGGTACGAGGCGAGCGCGACGAGGCGTTAATGAAGGTGCAGCGCATGCAACGGCGACTCGCCAACAGACAGCAGAACCTACACACGTTGCAGATGCTGCGACGTTATCTCGGTTCGTTGCCGGAAGTCGACGAGTGCGACTCAGAAACAGAGTTCAGCGACCAGCAAGCGAACATCCAGGCGATAGAGGAAATCGGCCGATGCGAGTTGGCACGCGGACGTGAGGTGCACTTTGTGCGGGACGTCGAAGTGCGCGACGAGGCCGAAATGCAGACCATCGCCAACGTGAGTCTGGCAATTTCCACCCAGCGGCGAGTCGAGAGGCCGTTTAGAATAACGCTCGAATTCCGCGACGGGGAGATGACGACGACCACCACGGCGTTGCCCGGCGAGCCGAGAGTGCGGAGATGCTACACTCCCGACAAACCGGACGACGGGGAAGCGGACCACCCCGATGAGCGCGAGCGAGCGGCATCGAGAGCATCCGGCCAAAGCATTGGGATACAAGCGGACCTCCCATGCCTGAATTTGTACGGGCAGAGAGACCCGGCCGTGTACCAAAGGACCAAATTCAGACCCGAGAAATTAGGTCCATACGGGTTAGAGATAGAGGAGCGATCATCGTCCGAGGAGGCGGAGACGGTGGTGATCAGCTCACCGAGAGAACAAAGACAACAGTCTGAACGAGAACCATCCCCGGTAGAGCCAGAGGAGACACATCGACAGTCACCTATGTCGACAGGCTCGAACGACGGCATCGACAAAGTCGCAGATGACAACGACGCGGAGAGAGACTCGGGACACGAGGGCACACAGGATGCACCCGAGTGCATTGAGATCAGGAAGGTGACACTGAGTCAAATCGCGGCGATAAAATGGGCCGCATTTTGTTGCCGTCGAAACTAATCCACTAGTTGGCGCTGACAGTTCTGTGCTCGGTGTGCTCCGTGTGCTCGATGTTGTTATAACCTAAAAAGCTGTCAGTGATTTCAGTTTATATAATTTTTATTGAACAAGCACATTTTGTCTGCCGTGCATATTTTTTTTTGCTGTACGATGCCGAGCTGCGTTGTGCCCGGCTGTACTTCGGGCTATAGCTCAAACCCGGAACACGTGCATTTCTTTACATTTCCAAAAAATCCGGAAAGTGAACAATTGTGGAAAACTGCAATTCGACGAACCGATAGTTTTGTGAAATCCAGGAGAGCAGTGTGCGAGAAACATTTCCGAAAAGAACAGATAATGTGGAAACGTGAACTTTTGGATCCTACTGGACGAGTCCTCGGCGTAGTGAGTTTAATATAATGTGCTTGATAATTTTTTAATTGCCTTCGATAAAAGTTTATTTCGTATTGTTATTCCAGACGCAGTATAAGAGACCACGTCTAATACCAGGTAGTGTTCCTTCTATATTTTCATGGGACGCAGTGATAAAGAGTGACCAGAGGGACCAGGACCAGAGTGACAAAGTGATTACGATCATTACGACGATTACGACTGAACCGGCTGAAACACCACCTGCAAAATTTCAAAAGCTGGAATCGAGTAATGAACAAATCGATGTCGACGCAGATGAAACTGTCGTTTCTTCAGTTCAAATCGATAAGGTTTCATCGGTTTCATTCACAGACGAAGAAGTTCACAATGTTATCCGAACATAAGAATTGAAACAGGCTGCAGCAAATACAAGCGATGATAGAGTTCCTGTGCGATTGGCAGAACTCTCCACCGGAGAACTGTCTCTTCCATCAAAATGGATAATGCAGAGCATGCAGAGCAGTAAGAGCGAATGCCAAAACTTATTAATTGTATTCACTCTTGAAAGTGTTAAAATTGACGAGCATTTCCAAACATTCATATCGAAAGCAGTCACGGTAACAGAAGACTTGTCTGTTGAAATAAATGTATACGGTCAACCCTTGAATCCAAAAAATTTTGATGTGCCTTGTCGTGTAACAAGTATAGAATGCCTGCAAGAGATAATATTCACAATTGATCGTCTTCACATATGCACTGGATGCAACGGATCTGCAGTAGAACAGGAAATGCAAGGATTACACTGCCGCACTGTAAAAAAAGATTTTACTGGAAGCTGGCGTCACATTAATTGCATTGGGCTGCTTTCGAATACAACAATATGTCAATTCTGTCGGACGACAAAAAGAAGTATTGCAAATATATTGCGTAGATGGAAACTAAATAAATCGAAATCCCAAAAAATCCAAGCAACGACTCCCACAGAAAAAAAGATGCTGTGGTTGAAACTACAGAGCAAATGTCGGAAAGCACTACGAGCGAAACGTCAAACTCGTAAAAAAGTAAAAACATTAAAATCAGAGCTTCAAGACATTCGCTCACGAATGGCACGTCTCACTACGAGCGACCTCGAAAAGCATGTACAGGATGGTAATATACCTCAAAATCAACTACATACATTAAATCAGATCATTGATGCTGCCAAGCGCAAAAACTCCAAAGGCCGGAAATATTCGGAAGAATGGATTTTACTGTGCATGCTTATGCATATGCGATCAGCCTCGGGCTACGAGTTTCTACGATCAAACGAGATATTACCGCTACCTTGCGTGAGAACAATTCGAAGGTATGTTTCTTTCGTAATAGTATAGACCGATTTGTAATACTTGTGACTTTCTTCAAAATAATGGAGATTTAAATATATTACAATTACATGGCTTTATTTACAACAATGTTAATTTCAAGATATGTAAAATTATTTACACTTATTTATTAATGTAATTATGTACAATTTTATTTTATTTATTAATTTAATTATTTACAATTTAATGTGTTTATGAAGGTCCACATATTTATCGATTTCAGATATCTATCAAAAATTGATAGTACCTGTGGGTTCGATCCTCAATTCTTTGAGGTATTGAAAGTAGCGCTGAACAAAAAAGAGGAATCGTTGAGACATGGAATTCTGTTACTGGATGAAATGTCGACACGAGAAAGCGTTAGCGTTGCTAGTTGCTACGAAGAACCTAACGTACAAAGGATTAATTGATTTTGGCAGCGGTGAAGAACGATCCACGGACTTTACAGAAAAAGCTGATCACGCACTAGTAATAATGTATCAGACGTTAAATGATTCATACGCTCAGCCAATAGCAGTATTTGCATCGAAAGGGCCCGTGAAAGGTGATGTTCTCGCGAAGCTCATAATCAAAGCAATTAGTCTCATGGAAAAAATAGGTGCAAAAATTCACGAAGTTGTTAGCGATGGCGCAAGCACGAACCGCAAATTTTGGACAGTACTTGGCGTCAATGCATCAAAAGAGAATCTTCGCAATTACTTTGAGCATCCTTTAGTTGAAGGTCGAAAAGTATATGTTTTCTCCGACACTCCACACCTCATGAAAACCATTCGAAATCGTTTATATAACAACAAAGTTTTACAGGTTTGTAAAGTTGATTAGATTAGATAATTAAGTCACATAATTTCGGAATTTCTTTATCAGACATTTTCTATATTACCAAAAAATTTTTAGACTCATTTTTCAGAACCGGTTATAAAGTGGGAATACATTGAAAAACTTCATGATGTAGATATCAAAAGTGCAGGCCCCGGACAAGCTCTGTATTGTCCGAAATTGTCAAAAAATCATTTTGACCTCAACAATTCACTGAAAATGCGTGTTCGGCTAGCTGTTCAAGTATGAATTTGTATCCTTAAAATCCATTAAATCCTAAAAAATGAGTTATTTATTTAATGTTTTATGTAAAGGTGTTCAGTAACTCCGTTGTCAAAGGACTAAGATATTACAAGGGACACGAACCAGAATTACAGGATTGTGAACCTACAGCAAATTTTTGCAAATGGATGAACGATATGTTTGACGCCCTTAATCGTACAGACCCAATTGACGGCGTGACACCAGGAAATTCGGACTTCGAGGTGAGCTAAACAAATATTTACGGAGTCAATAACATTTTATTTATATCTAAATAAATATATAATTTTTACTTGCAGGTAATCGAAGAATCGTTAAAAAAGTTGGATGCTTGGGAAGACCAAGTACGAGAGAAAAAAATTTCCAATAATCTCTTTTTGACGAAACCAACCGCAGAAGGTCTTAGAGTCACATTAAAATCAATGTTAGATCTTATCACGTATCTTACGGAGCATTGTGGATTTTCGTTTGTCTTAACTGGTCGAATAAACCAGGATCCGTTGGAGGTTTGTATGTACCGTATGTACACAGGAAATTAGGTTTACAAAATTTTAGTATAATATATCACCTTTGTGCGAAGGGTGTGAAGTATTACAGGTATAAAAATATTTATAATTACGATAATTGCTTTACTTTAAGACGATGTGCGAAATGTTTCTGTTGGTCTCTCTTGCTGCTCTCGCTTTACCGCGATCGTCAATGGCGCTTTTTACATTTTACTCACACTCGTGGCTCAATTTTTTTTTATTTTACGTGTATATCTTTCTTTCTGAATTTGTCACTGTAGAGGTTTTTTGGCACGATCCGACAAGCTGGCGGTTGTGACGACCATCCTTCGACACCAACGTTCCTGAATATTTATAAAATTCTATCCATGTTTAGTGTCCTGAAACCTCCCAGGACAGGCAATTGTTCGATTACCGTGGACAAACCTGTTACTCCTTTAGTGACCCTTGCCGATCTCAAAGAAATATATAACAATCCTACAAATTCTTCAAACCTTTCAAAAAATATTAAAGAAAAATTAGATCAAATAGTTCAGCACAAAGCTTGGGATATTGAAAATATAATACAGGACGATTACAGCTTGCCTGAAGTAAGAAATTGTGTAATGTACTGTTTGACAGTAGATTTGCTAAAACGCATTTGCAACACAGTCAAATGTTTAACATGCAAACATGCTCTTATAAAGCCTGAAGCAACTGGTATTGTTCTGCCCAAATCTGTTCTGACACTGTGGCAGCAAAGAGACGGATTGGTACATCCCAACACCAATTTATATCGCTTTGTCCTCTTCCTGGAAAGTCGGTTTGAAAAGTATTGCAGATTTCCGAATGTTTTTGAAGAAATTTTGCAAGACGTTTATAATTATGAGAGTCTCATTCCCGTGTCTTGATCACGCTCAGGACATTATTTTGCAAATTATTCAGCGTTTTCTTACGATGAGAATGCAGCAATATTGTACTCGCGTAAATGCTGATAATAAAAAAATTAATCAGTTAAAAAAGAAAACTTCTAAATTTTGTAAAACGTAACAAAATGTTAATTGTAGGTACGTACTAATTACTAATGTAAGCCAATTGCGCAAAAATAAATATATTTTTACAACATTTACACAATTTTGTCATCTTATTGTAATCAACATCAGTATTTTCTGTTCCTAATCTAATTCTGTTTTCCATCCATATATATACATACATTTATTAATTAAGAACAATCACCGAAGAGTAGTGTCCGTAGGTCCGTAGTGTCATATAGTCATATACCGAACACAGGACTACCAGCGCCACATAGTGGATTAGTTTTGACGGCATCAAAATGCGGCCCGTTTTCTCGCTCGTGTGTCACCCCCCTGATTGAGATCTCGAGCGACCACGACGACGCGAAGGAACAGTCGTATGAGGCACCGCGCATGCGACAAGCGGCCAAGGACGCCAGGGTGAAGAACCGAAAGATCGTCGAGGAGATGAACGAGGACACTAGGAAGCGGCGCACCCTGGAGAGAGCAGCCTTGCGGGCTCGGACGGAGCCCAAGCGGAAGAAGAGCTCCGGCTCGGGTATGACACCCTCCCCGGACCTGACGGGGAGGATGAAACCGCATGTTTCAGGTCCACCGTCCGAGGCAGCGGCGGCTACACCCGAAACATCATCAAGCGCGGAACAACCACGAATAGTGGCGGACCAGGCGCCAAAGCTCAAGGTCCGGCTCGAGAGAGCCAAGAGCGCAGCGCACGAGTCTGATGGAGGCAGCGGGTCGACGAAGGAAGGCCAGCGTCGAAAAGAAGAGGACGCCGTCCCACGCCCTCCAAATAACCCCAGCGCGTAAAAACATCGTGTGATCCCACGTCCCAGCGCACAAATGTACATAGTCTTAGATATAAGAGCGGATAGTATATTAAGTTAGATAATAAGTGCGACGCGCGCGAGCGTAACGCGAAATGCGTTTGATAGGTATAATTTTGATTGCGACGATAAACTCCAGGTTAGATATAAGTTTCGCGTGCGTGTTAATAGAGCTTAAGTATTGCACAATAAATGACATTTATTTTTTGGAGAACATATATATGTATAGATAACTGATCCCCAACCTTCCTCGTTTCCATACGCGAATTACAAGAGAGATACGTAATGAATAAATTGAATAAAATCACTCAAAATACATAATCGACAGATTGATAACGCAGAGTACTTAATCAGGCGCACTTTGAAACGTGCGGTACATAGAGTCGCGAAGTAGAGTCGATGACGCGCAACGGTGTCACAACGCGGACGGAAAATTGATTGAGTTTCGAGTCGGGCAAGCTACATGACGTGCCCGGAACATATATATAAAGAGATCCGATCGACCGGAAGTGCGCGCAGCCAACTCACGGCGCGACGGAAAGAGACGAATGTCGGCATGACGGATGAGCTAATTGGGGCCCAAATAACATCCCCGATAGGGTCCCGACGCGATCGGACGGACGCGAGCAAAATTAGGTGCGCGGCCTATTACCGCGAAACCGAGGCACCCAGAGTACTCAGGGGTAACCCGACGACACTTCCGTATCGAACGCGAAATCGAAATAGCAACGCGTAAGGAGTTACATGCACGCTGGTCAAAGGGCATATAGATCGCCATTGTTGCATTCGGAAGATCGGCAGAAGTCCGATCAACGTAACGAAAGCTAGTAGGTTCCTACTATAGCGGCGCGCAGCTAACTCCGTGCGCGAGGGTCACAGGCGTGCAGGGGCATACGCGGCGTGCTCGGGCGAGTAGGACAAGCGTGCGAATGTAATCAAAAGTGCGATCCATGCGACGCGTACAAAGAAAGGTGCGACAAATTAATTAATTACGAAACGCACTTTAGGAGCGTGCAGGGGCACCCGAATAGCGCTATAGGACAAAAGCGAGTAGATTCGTACGGCGGTTCGCAAGATTCATGCGCGCGCTAATCAACGAGTGAAATTAGCGACGGCAAGACAGAATAATTACTCGAATACCTGTAAATGGAAACGTGGAAGGCGACAGCATTCGCGAAGCGAATATTATCGTCGAAAAGCGAACGACGAGAAATAACGAATATTTCAGATTCTGTAAGAGACTTTCGAAACGCGGAAATAGGCAGTTGAAGGTCTCTACGGAAAAACAATTTTTTGTAAACGAACATCGGAATGCGAGCGCTCCGACAAACATGTTTTCGCGAAGCGAACATCGGAATGCGAGAACGTCGAAAACATGTTTACGCGAAACGGACAATGGAATGCGAGGATTCCGGAGTAGGGGATACCAACGCGCAGACGCGGCGAGCTCCGACGGCGAGAACGGAGCAGGTCTCATGGTCTTCTATCCGGGAGAGTCCTAGCGTGCGGACGTGCTAGAGTCTCTCTGACTAAAACCGGAAATAACCCGCGAGCGAGGCGTGATATCGCTAACAAAAGTACAACCGCGAATCGAGATAAGCGAGTTGTAATAATAATTAACATCTTTATTAAACATTTGAGAATAATAATTAACATCTTTATTTGAACATTTTGAGAACAGTAATTAACGACGATTCACGTGTGTGTGAAATCGGAGTAGTGCGGCGATCGATAATTACGCGCGACAATTTTAAGCGGATATCGACAGTGCGCGAACATTAATTTGCGTTAGCGAATTGCGACGAACCACGAGTTATAATCGCATCGATAAATAGTAACATTCCAGCGTACGACTAATAGCCGGCGCGAATATCCGGCCAGCCTACGTGGCAACGGGCGGCCATTTTGTGAGCGCTAACGCGTATCCATATTGTGTGTAATCTGAAATAGAAATAAATTCAGTGTTAATAGCAGAGCAAAGTGTCTGTGAATATAAAGTTATTTTCCTGTGAAATACTTCCCTGAAAATTGAATCGGTTGGCGCGGGGTCCGTTGAAATCCCTGTCCAGCGACAATCCGGCGATCCAACGACGACGGCGTTCCTGAGGCGACGGCGATCCGGCGACGGCGGCGATCCAGTGGGCAGCGGGGTCCATCCGGCATCCGAGGGGAACCTGAAACAGAGAAAAGCAGAATTAATTCAAAATCAATCTACGAAAGGTCTGTGGACATTATACTTACCTTCTCGGTAGACACGGTTAAACCGAGTGGCGACCGTTGATAAAACGAACCTAGAGACAGTGAGTCGTGAGAAAATTACTTTCCGCCTGGTTAGGGTACCTAAAATAACACATAGCGAGAAATAGGTAGTCACCTTACCGAAGGGTGGTGCAGGGTCAGGTCGAACGTTCGGTCACATACTTAGAACCGGTCAGGTCGGGTCGGGTCATAGACGTTCGGTTACAAACTTACCACCGGTCAGGTCGGGTCGGGTCATAGACGTTCGGTTACAAACTTACCACCGGTCAGATCGGGTCGGGTCATAGGTCAGGTTGTGACCGGACACGGCCGTTTGAGAGTGTGGGAGTCGCGTAATTAATTCCAAAATCACGGTCGCCACTCGGTTTGACCTATAACTACCGAGAAGGTGTGCTCGAGATATAATCTCTATTATAAGTTAGGGTAATTTCTCCCCTCTGTTGCAGGTGTGTATCCCCGATGGATCATCACCGTCGCTGCCGCTTCCCCGGATCCTCGCTTCACCGCATACCAGGTAGCTGCTCACTGATGCCGGGTCCCCTGGATCCTCGCGTCACCGCATACCAAGCTACCGCTCGCATGTATTAATTATTAACGTTTATTAAATATTCGCTTTGTGTTGTAGGTAGATGCCCCGTGGACCATCACCGTCGCTGCGCTCTCCGTATCGGATATCCGCTGGCCTCGATTATTAACTATACTAATTTATTTTCTTCTGTTTCAGGTTCCTGCCCAGGATGGATCGTCGCCGAAGATGAACTTCCCCGGAGTCTCGCTTCACCAAGGAGTCAATGGACAACGTTGTATCACCGCCGTGGGACAAGGTGAGTAGAAGGTAAGTACGTTAAATTAATCTTGAGACACGACTTTCACTAAAGACGGGTTATTTATTATAAATCGTTGAATTTTGTATTTGTTACAATGGTTTACTGCACGCACGCAATGTATCGTTGTACAGATGGTAGCTATTACCGCTCGCTATTGTTGAACGAGAAATTTAACGCGCAATCACGCGGGAGTTACCGGTTGTTATATACAGTATGCGTAGAACGTCCGCACGCTACGACTGTATCCGATAGACTGCCAAGAGCAACGTTGCTCGCTGCGGCTCCCTACCACTTATTCTATCCCCACTCTTGGGTTGTTATTCGCAATTTCGCGATCACGCCACGCTGACGTCACACGTTTTTGCATGTTTTCGTACATGCCGACACGCTGTTTTCGCGTGGTTGACGCGTGTGTGCCCCGTGACTCCTATCGTGGGGCCCCGATATGGAAATTTCCGCTGTAGGTACACTGCGTGGGAGTCTCCCAGACGGCACCGCTGCACCAGGTTTCGACTTCTCGAAGTTTTGGTCGGAGGTTGACGCCGACCTGTGCGCACCCTCCCAGGGATGCCCCTTAGTCCGCTGGCAGTCGACTTTCCTGGAGAAGATGCCCGTGGACGATTCTGGTCACCGGATGTTGACGCCGACCTATGCGCACCCTCTCTGGGCTGCCCCTTGACATGTTGGCACCCGACTTCCAGGCGGAAACTGGCTAGGTCTATTCCTAGACCTCCAACTTTGACGCCGACCCCCTAGGCCCGTGTCCTAGGTACTCAAGAGGGCGTCCTCGCCGTCAGTTCTCGGAGATGACCCCTACGTAGCTACTTAGTGAACGCGTGGTCGGACTTCGACGCCGACCCGACTGGGACGTATACCAGGTCCCCCGCAACGCGTCTCTCTAATCAAATTTCCGGTATCTGTCGCAGATTTGGAACGCGTCACCGGACATTGTCGCCGACCTACGATACGCGTATACCGGGTCTCAACGACCACATTACGAGTCTTAGTTGTCGAAGAAAACGTCTGCATAGCTAGTTAGCGAACGCGTTGTCGGACTTCGACGCCGACCCGATGGGGACGTGTACCAGGTCCCTCGCAACACACCTGCACTATCGCATCTCCGATATCGGCTCTCATTCTCGAACGCGTTGCCGGACATTGCCGCTGACCCACCAGGCATATGTAGCAGGTCGCAAATAGCGCGTTTCGACCATCTGTTCTCGGAGAAAACCTCTAGGTGGCTACTTCACGAACCCGTTAGCACATGCTGACGCCGATTGGCACAACGCGTGTACCAGGTCTCAATCATGGACCTCGCGTGAATCTCTATTGGAGATTGTGTGTGGCTCATGCCTGTTCAAGCGAGTACGTCGCCCGATTCTCGCGCGGCAAAATAAACATAAACAACCGCGTAGGTGAGCCGAAAATAAACAAAACCACTGAATTGGGCGGAAACGGAAATCAATGCAACAAAATGTAACCTATGATTAATACAACGGACCGCTGTCCGTGCCCGGTGGGCGTGTACTTAACTCTAATATTAAAACAACCTGTCTCTCCACGACCGTTGCTGTGGTCGCCGCGATCTAGCAGACTCCGTCGTGTGCCAGCAGTCCGACCAGACCTGTCCGCTGCTCACGACTTCCAGTCCCGATCCTGCTCCTTGTAAATCACCAGCCGTGTCGACGAGGTTGAGCGTACTCAGCCTTTATTCGGGAGTTCCCGTACGCCGACACCGCTATCCTGAAAGCCCCGGTCGTACCGGCGAGGTTGAGCGTACTCGTCTCTTCCGAGAGTTCTCGGTAACCGGTACCACCGTTTATCACACGCCAAAGGCCACGTTTTGTACAAGAGCGTTCTCTGTACGCCGGGCGTACCCGGCCGTGGTCTTTCCCTTGACGTGCACCGGACCGAGCGTGCTCCGTCCTGCCGGGTGTTCCCGGTTGCCGTCTACGTGCACTGCGGAGGAGAGTGCTCCTCCCCGTCGGGTGTTCCCGATTGCACGCAGCATCCTGACATCCTGTCAAGATCCTCGTGTCGCGTATTCCACACGCCATTACAACGCGCTCGCCCGTACAGCCCCGCGTACTGTACCCGCCTCGCACCAAGATAGTGTACGCCTAATCGCTCCGCGTGCCGTACACGCCTCGCGCCACGCTCAGGTATTTACCCGAATTCGGTTAACTAAGCGCCGCCCACTTATACGCGTTACTTGTCTTTCCGCGACGCCCCACGCGGGCCATCAATCGCGCCCCTCAACCGCGATACAAAAGCGTCCCGTCAAGTACCGCCGTAGGCCGAACACGTACATTCCGGGAAACTATCTCGCATCGCCGCGCAATCATCTCGTACTTACTTTGTAAAAGCGAACTAATACTTGTATTAACCACGCAACTAATTCGATCATTTTGTAATAACGACACTGAGGCTGTCGCCTCGCTTAATATTGTAAATCTAACTATTTCAGTTTACAGTAATAAACTCTCAGTGAAATCCAGATACCGTTATCTCGTCTCTTTCTCCGCGCCTCTTTCTCGACCCTGACCAAGCCGCGAGCTACGATCCGCGCATCGGGAGACAGGTTGTTTTATGGCGGGTCTTTCCACGACCGTTGCTGTGGTCGTGACCGTTGTTGGTTTGGCCGGGATCTTTTTGCGTTTCGGCAGCGGCGGTGGTGGCGATGTCAGCCAGCTTAGTTTTTGCTGCTGTTGCCAATCCGACCGTTGTACCTTGCATCCTATCACGGGGACGCTTTTCCTGGCTGGTGCCTGGCCGGTTGCTTCGGTGACGGCGGCGGTGACGGCTGCTGTTCCGGACTTGAAGAGCCGTGTCCATGTCGTGCCAAAGTCCGGATTCGCGGGATCGTACTCTATTGGTTCCGCCAGCAGAGCGTTGATCTCCTTGATTATGTCTTGCTCGACAGTGTTCTTCGCTGGTGTGCTCATGGCGACGGTTACTGTCTCTCTGAGTCTTTCGGTGGTCGGTCTGGAGGTTCTATCGGTATTTTCGTGAACTTTTCTGGCTGGAGGGGGTGTTGATATTTATCGCTCTTTTGTCTCATCATCGTCCTCGGTGAGCGACTCGTTATTATTGTCACTGTTTTCCGTGTTTGTATTGTTGCTTTCCGTATCGGAGTCGTTATTTTCCTCAGTGTCGACGGGATTCTCGTTGCCCTCGTCGTCACTGTTTTTGGAGCTGTCCGTGTCATCGTCCTCTCCGTCTGGTGGGGCGGCTGGCGCGGGCTTTAGGTCTTGCATGTGGATATGACGAATCCACTTTCCGCCGCGATCTCGTAGATCCACGATTACCGGGGATATGATTCGTCGCACCTCGAGGGGGCCTCGGAACTTGGGCGCTAATTTTGCGTTAAACGCGGCGGCTTTGTTGGAGAGTGGATATTCGCGTTTCCACACCCACTCCCCTATTTTCGGCGTCCACGGGCGGCGCCGTAAATTATAATATTTTTGCTGTCTTTGGAAAGCACGTGCGAGGTGAATTCGTGTAAGTTCGTAGGCTTCCTCGAGGTGTCGGCGTCTTACATCAGGTGGGGGAGCAGCGCTATTCGGGGCGGCGTCGCGGTTAAGCGGGGATACGAGCTCGCGGCCGAAATTCAAGTAGGCGGGTGTATAGCCCGTGGCCTCATGTCGGGCGGTATTATACGCGAATTGCAACTCGGTGAGTCGTTCATCCCAATTTCGGTGATTCTTATCTACATATTGCGAGATCATTGTTTTGACTACTCGATTCGTGCGCTCCACCGGGTTGCAATGCGGCGCGTGTACAGGCGTGTAGGCGTGTCGAACATTGTGCGCGGCGAGCATTTTCTCTAGTTGCGCGGATCGTAATTGTGTCCCGTTGTCGGACAGAATTACTTCCGGGCATCCGTGGCGGAGTATCACGGCTTCCGAAATGTTTGCTGTGACGGAGCCGGCGGTGGCGCGGCGCAGGGGGCGCATTTCTAACCACTTGGTGAAACGGTCTTGCATCGTCAGGACCCACGTATGCCCCTTCGACGAGCGGGGCAAGGGTCCGACGAGATCCAATGTTACGTGTTGCCACGGGCGAGCAACAGCGGTCGCGTGTAGTGTACCGGCCGGCCGGGTTTGCGCAACCTTGTGTCTGAGACACTTCGGGCAGCTTCGAACGTAATGCGCGATTTCTCTGAACATACCGGGCCAATAGTAACATTGTGCTATGCGGGAAATCGTTTTTGCGATGCCGAGATGTCCGGCGGTAGGCGCGTCGTGGTTCCGGCGGAGAATTTCCGGTCGCATATTTTTCGCTACGCATTCTTTCCACTGACCGTCGGCGGGAACCTCCTTGAAATCAAGTTCGTGGAGCACATGGCGGAATAATTTCCCATCCCTGATGTCGTAGTCCGGGAAGTCGCGAGGGGCGTTTTGTACGGCGCGAAGCATTCGTTGGTACCAGCGGCAACGCGGAGGTTCGGTGACCGCGGCGGCCACGGGTTGGCGCGAGAGAGCGTCCGCGACTCGATTCAAAGTTCCTTTTCGATACCTTATTTCGAGATCAAACTGTTGGAGCTCGAATGCCCAGCGTCCTAGTCTCCCGGTAGGGGCGTCCAGCTTCTGCAGCCACCGGAGGGACTGGTGGTCGGTGATGACTGTAAATGGGTATCCCTCCAGGTAGTCGCGCATCCGCCGGATCCCCCAAATTACGGCGAGGCACTCGAGCTCGGTCGCGCTGTAATTTCTTTCGGCGGAGTTTAGTGTTCGACTCGCGTAGGCAATTACCCTCTCCCCCTCCGCGAAATTCTGCGTAAGTACGGCCCCGAGGCCGGAGGTGCTGGCGTCGGTCTGTAAAATAAAACGCCGCGAGAAGTCCGGACAGGCGAGAACCGGCGCGGTGGTGAGCGTTTTTTTAAGTTGTGCGAACGCGGTATCTTCGTCTGTCCCCCAGTTAAATCGAGCGTTTTTCCGGGTTAAAGCGGTGAGAGGCGCGGCGACGGTCGCGAAATCTTTAATGAAACGCCTGTACCACGAGGCTACTCCCAAAAACCGGCGAACATCCTTCACGCTCTGGGGTCGTTCCCATCGAGTGATGGCTCGTGTTTTCTCCGGGTCGGTACGGAGTCCCTCGCGGTCGACCATGTGTCCGAGGTACCGTAGTTGGTCGACGCAAAAACGGCATTTATCCGGGTTTAACTTTAAATTCGCGGCGCGGAGTCGTCGGAATACCTCGTGTAACAGCCGTATATGCTGGTCGAAGTTTTCACTTATAATAATTATATCGTCGAGGTAGACAAACACGTGAGGCTCAAGTTCGGGGCCGAGAACGGTATCTAACAAGCGCTGAAACGTCGCGGGGGCAGAGTGAAGTCCGAACGGCATGACTTTGAACTGAAATAGTCCCTTCCCGGGTACCGTGAATGCGGTGATTGGTCGACTCGACGGCGTGAGGGGTACTTGCCAATACCCGTTTTTTAGATCGAGCGTGGTAAGATATTTTGCACCGCGTAATTTATCCAGCGTCGCGTTAATCTGGGGAAGCGGGTAGGCATCCGGGTCGGTCGCGTTGTTAACCGCTCGGAAGTCGATGCAAAATCTGTGCCCCCCGTCCTTCTTTCGGACCACGACGACAGGGGAGCTCCAGGCGCTGTGTGAACGCTCAATTATTCCGTCATTTAACATTTTATCGACCTCGGCGTCGATGATAGCCTGCATGGCTGGATTTCGCGGACGGTAACGTTGTTTCATAGGGCGTACGTTATTTTTTACGCGAATATGATGCTCGGTTCGGTCAGTGGGACCGGTGATTCGGTTGAACAACGGTAGTTCTTTCCGCAAGAATTGCTGAAGCCGTTTTTCCTCCTCGGGTGTGCGCGGGACTATTCCTTCGGTCGTTGCGGCCGCCGGTGTTGAATTGGACGCGTCCGCGGGTCCCGGGACCGGTATCGAGTGGCCTAGCTTGGCCAAAAAGTCTACTCCGAAGAGTAGCGCGCTTCTTAGATTCGGCATTATCCGGAATGTATGCCAAACTATTCGTTCGTCGGCGAGAATCGGCAAACGGACGCGCCCGGGTAGTTTAATGTGATGGCCATTAGCTAGTTGGACCTCCCCCTCCTCCGGTGTTATCGGAAAACCGAGAGTCTGTGCGAGCTGGGCGGTGTGTTCGTTAGCAAAGGACGCCTCGGACCCGGTGTCTAAAAGCGCGTCGAGCGGATGATTATTTACGCGTATGGTTAAGTGCGGCCGGGGCGTGAATTTTACTGCGAGGACCGGGGGACGGCCGGCGTGTCCGCGGTCCTGGTTCCGTTTCCCGGCGGCGGGTGGCAGTCCTTTGTAAGAACGCCATCCTTGCCGCATTGTGAACAAAATTTCTGGGCGGGGCGACGGCAATCGAAACGTGTGTGTCCGCGTTGTTTGCATCTCCAACAACATTCACTGCGATTGTACGCGGCGGCGGCTATCGGTGTATCCGCGATTTTCGCGGGAGCTCGCTTTTTGCGGTTGCCTTGGAGCCTCTCAAATTCGCCCGCGCGTTGTTGGAGATCCCGGGGATTGCGCACGTCGCTCCGCCAGATCCGATTCTGATAATCGGGGTGGAGATTCTCGTAGAGTTGCTCGACTTGCTCCTCGGGAGAATATCCACCCGCTCGACGCATCAGCGCTAGCATCTGAGTCGCGTATTTGACATATGGTTCCCCCTCCCTCTGGACTCGGTCGCGGATTTCGTTTATGAGTTGTAGCCGGTAACGGCGCGGTAGAAACGTATCTTTAAAATCGGCTAGAAAATCGGCCCAGCTATCCCAGCTCTCGCGGTTATTCCGGCACCAGAGGAGTGCGTCCCCCCTGAGTAACTCGGGTAGGCCTCGTAGCCAGTGTGCGTCGGAGAATTCGTATGCGGCCCTTAACTCGTCGATCCGTTCCAAGAAAGCCCACGGGTCCTTCCCGTCGAAATGTAAACCCCACTTACGCATTTGATTCATGATATGCGTCGACGCGGGGGCGGATTCTAATACAGGCGCGTTTTCTAACGGTGTCGCGGGTATTACGGCGATCGTGGGCGCGGACCCGAGGAGGGCTCCGTTTGACGCGGTATTCGTGGACATCTCGGGATGTTCGTTAAAATATTGGCGTAATCTCTGTCGGAGTACGTCGATGCTGCCTTCGGTGTCGAGACCGTATTTCCGGAGTTCGTTGCTTAATTCGGTTTTATTAAGACGGTAATATTCTCTATGCATTTATATTTTTTTCCGCGAATGTCTCTTCCTAACAGTCAGGTCCCTGTTCGGGCGCCATAAAACAACCTGTCTCCCGATGCGCGGATCGTAGCTCGCGGCTTGGTCAGGGTCGAGAAAGAGGCGCGGAGAAAGAGACGAGATAACGGTATCTGGATTTCACTGAGAGTTTATTACTGTAAACTGAAATAGTTAGATTTACAATATTAAGCGAGGCGACAGCCTCAGTGTCGTTATTACAAAATGATCGAATTAGTTGCGTGGTTAATACAAGTATTAGTTCGCTTTTACAAAGTAAGTACGAGATGATTGCGCGGCGATGCGAGATAGTTTCCCGGAATGTACGTGTTCGGCCTACGGCGGTACTTGACGGGACGCTTTTGTATCGCGGTTGAGGGGCGCGATTGATGGCCCGCGTGGGGCGTCGCGGAAAGACAAGTAACGCGTATAAGTGGGCGGCGCTTAGTTAACCGAATTCGGGTAAATACCTGAGCGTGGCGCGAGGCGTGTACGGCACGCGGAGCGATTAGGCGTACACTATCTTGGTGCGAGGCGGGTACAGTACGCGGGGCTGTACGGGCGAGCGCGTTGTAATGGCGTGTGGAATACGCGACACGAGGATCTTGACAGGATGTCAGGATGCTGCGTGCAATCGGGAACACCCGACGGGGAGGAGCACTCTCCTCCGCAGTGCACGTAGACGGCAACCGGGAACACCCGGCAGGACGGAGCACGCTCTGTCCGGTGCACGTCAAGGGAAAGACCACGGCCGGGTACGCCCGGCGTACAGAGAACGCTCTTGTACAAAACGTGGCCTTTGGCGTGTGATAAACGGTGGTACCGGTTACCGAGAACTCTCGGAAGAGACGAGTACGCTCAACCTCGCCGGTACGACCGGGGCTTTCAGGATAGCGGTGTCGGCGTACGGGAACTCCCGAATAAAGGCTGAGTACGCTCAACCTCGTCGACACGGCTGGTGATTTACAAGGAGCAGGATCGGGACTGGAAGTCGTGAGCAGCGGACAGGTCTGGTCGGACTGCTGGCACACGACGGAGTCTGCTAATTAGGCAAACTCGTTGCCTTTTTATACCCCCCGGGCTCGTTAATTCGGTAGCGGGGGTATCGCTTACGCGGAGCCGCACGTGGCGGGGATGTCGGGCCGGAGTAGGGGCGCCGAGCGCTCCGGCGTCGCGAACGCGTTCGATATTATTCGGACGCTTACGGATATCGACCCGTTTGTCCCGAATCGATATCCGGCGGCGAGTGCGCCGACTTTGTACAATTAAAAATGTGTGGGGGGGCATTCCGCCCCCTTTCTTCGCCTGACAGATGGTCGGTCGGGCGGCTCGGCTGGTGGACGGCCGGAACGATGCAATTCTGGGGGTGCATCGTTACAATATACTCAAATTAATGAAGTGACCTATTATACGTAAATGAAATAAATGACTAAACTCTTACGGCACTTTTGCCAACCAAACCGATTAATATACTCGCGCCACGCTGGCGCCTCGCGCACGCTCGCCTCGCTTACGTCGCTGCTTCCTTACGTGGCCCGGGGTTGGTCCAAGTCGGAGAGGCCCTCGCTGTCCGGGCTCTCAAAGTCGTCAGACGGCTGTCTGATCTCGCCTTCCGGAATTGGCACCCAGACCACCGGTTCTGCCACTGGGACCTCCGGGCTGAACGACTCTCTGGCCAGGTCCGTGCGTCGCTCGGGCGTCGGCTCCGTCGTCCGCGGGATCACCGGCATGTCCCCGGGTTGCTCGTAGGACTCTGTCGCCCGGGAGTAGTCCGCTGCTACCGTCTCCGCCGGTATCGCCACGCGCTCAAGCACAACACGTGGCGACCCCCGGATCAGTGCTCGCGCCTGGGAAGCGGGCGGTCGCAAGGTCCCCTCCTATCTCCGCCCGGAGAACACGACGCAGCTCTTCCCACGCCGGACAATGCTCCAGCGTGTGCTGCGCCGTGTCCGTCGCCTCCGGGCAGTGGTGGCAGCCGGTGGTGCTCTCCTTCCCAATGCGGCACAGGTACTCCCCGAAACAACCGTGTCCCGAGAAGACCTGCGCCGCATGGAACGTCAGTCTGCGTCCCCTTCTGAGTTCCAGCCATTCCCGTAGGAATGGCTGGATTGCCTCACGGACCCTCCTCCCCGCCTGCTGTGGGAGTATGAGCATGGCGCTCCACTCCCGGAGGAGGGTCTCCTTGGCTCGGCGCTTCAGCAAGGCCCTCGCCCTGGGCACGATTATGCCCCCCCCCCCGATTCGATCTCCCTTATCCTCCGGTAGGTTCTCGTCTGAGAACCCGCCAAGAGATCGATCGGGGGAATGCCGGCGAGGACCGTCGCCCCCACGTGGGATACGGTCCGGTACGTCCTGGCCGCCCTGTTCGCAATGATGCGCTGGGCGGCCCTCAGTTGCCTGCCTAGGCGGTCGTTCTGCATGACCTCCTCCGCCCAGACAGGCGCTCCGTAAAGAAGCACTGAGTGGACGACCGACGCATATAAGCGACGCACCCGCCCGCCGGCGCCGCCCAGGCAGTTTGCCATGGCCATGGCTTTTGGCACCGTGCGGGCGATGTGCTCGCCGAAGCTGCCCGTCTCGTGCAGCCACACCCCCAAATATTTGAGTTGGGGGGTGGCCGGGACGCGGACTCCCTCAACGTAGATGCTGGGCCTCGTTTCCGGGGGCGGGCCCCGCAGAGCGCGGTTGAAGAACCACGTGACTTGCGTCTTCTGCGGGGCCACCCTGAGGCCCAGCTCCCTCACTTTACGCACCACCGTGGCTGCCGCCGCGTTGGCCAGTCCGGCCACCTCCTGCCAGTTCCCCCCGCTGACACCCAGGTACACGTCGTCCGCGTACCCGGACAACCAGCAGCCGGCGGGGAGAATGGCCCGCAGGACCAGGTCGTAGCCGATGTTCCATAGCAGGGGTCCTAGGACGGACCCCTGCGGAACACCGCGCTCGATGAGCCTGGTCCTCGACACCCCGTCCTGGCCGACGTATGATACGCCCCTGCCCCGGAAGTAATCGGCGATCACCGCCACCAAGTAGGCGGGAACGCCGAACCTCCGTAGGGCCTCTCCGATCGCAGTCCAGGGGAGGGTGTTAAATGCGTTGGACACGTCAAAAGATATGCCCAACGCCACCCCCCCCCCCTCGTTCGTGACTGCTTCCGTGCGGGAGACGACGCGAAGGATCGCGTCAATCGTCGATCTTCCCGCACGGAATCCGAATTGTTCGTCGGAGAGGCCACCACCCTCGCGCCGGGACAGGTGCTCGACGAGGCGTTCGGCGATTACCCTTTCAAAAAGTTTGCCGGCCTCGTCGAGCAGGCATATCGGCCTGTACGCAGACGGGGAGTCCGCGGGCTTACCCTCCTTCGGCAGGACCAGACTGGCCTCCTTCCAGCGATTGGGGAAACGGCCGGTCCTCAGGCATTCGTCAAAAACTCGCTTCAGCCGACCGGCCAATCCCCCCGCGGCCAAGATTAACGCTCGGCCCGGGACCCCGTCAGGGCCAGGGGCCTTGCCCCTCTTGACCCTGCGGAGTGCCCTCCCCAGCTCCTCCTCGGACACCCCCAGCTCGTCGCTCCACCCCGGGGCATCTGCCACGGGGAAGAGGACGGCTCCTCCCAGGTCGGCAGGAAAGAGAGTATCTATAACTCTGCCGACCAATGAAGGGTCCAAGGTTTCCGTAATTGGGGGCGTCCATGGTCTCAGTTTTTTGAGGACCATTTTGTATGAACGCCCCCACGGATCCTCGTCAAGTGCGGAGAGCAACTCGTCCCAGGCCCTGCTCTTGGCCGCCCTGATCGCTCTGGAGAGGACCTGGCGGGCGACGCACCAGGCCTCCCCAGTCTGCCTCTCGTCGCGGGCTCCGCGCCCCGCTCGGGCGCGGAGCCATTCGCGGTTTGCGCGGACGGAGGCTCGCCGAAGTTCGGCGATGTCCTCCGTCCACCAGTACGCCGCCCTCTTGGGGGAGGGCCTCTTGGCGCGGGGCATCGATGCGTCGCAGGCTTGCGACATGATGCCCCGCAGCCGCTCTACCTCTTCGTCAATGTCGAGGCCCCCCCCCTCACCGGCGCGCGCGGCATTCTCGTCATCGCCCCAAGTAAGGGCGATGACCGCCGCCCGCAACCGGTCGGGCTCCAACTTCTTGACGGCCCATCTCCGTCGGGACGCCTCGTTTACGCGGCGCCGGGCCAGCACGTCCTGGGGGGCTGCAGATATCTCCATTTCTATCTGCCGATGGTCCGACAGGGTTTCCCTGTGGACCATCACCCCCCAGCTGCGTATCATGCGCGCGGCAGGGGGGGACGCCCATGTGAGATCCACGATGGGCACCCCCTGCCGGCGCACGCACGTGCTACGGCGGCCCGTGTTTATCAAACACAGGCCCAGGCCCGACGCCCACCCCTCCAAGGTACGCCCTCTTGGGTTCGCGGCGGGGGAACCCCAAAGGGGGTTCTTGGCGTTAAAGTCCCCCGCCACGATAACCCGTCCCGCCGTCGCGAGGAGGTGCCTGCGGACGCACGCGTCCAAGTCGTGCAGCACCTCCTCGAACTCGGCGAGACTCCACCTCGGAGGGGCGTAGACGCCCACAACGGAGACGAGCCCCCACCTGACCGCCACAAATCCCACCCCGCTCTCGGTGCGCGAGCACGGGGGGGACTCGGGCGTGTCCCTCCAAACGATGGCGACGGAGCCAGCCCTGTCCGCGGCCCAGCAGGGGTGGCCCGCCGGGACCGCGTACGGCTCCGCCGCCACCCCCAAACCACACCCGCGCTCCGCCATCGTGTGCAGGAATAAATCCTGGGCGGCGCGGGCGTGGTTCAAGTTACATTGTAGGAGGCGGAGGGGCATTACAAGTAGCCCGGTTCAGGCTCCTCCGCCTCCACCTCCATCTTTGCGGGCTCCTCCCGCGGGAGGGCCGCCGCCGCCTCCGGCCCGATGGCCGGTTGCGCTTCCGCAGGCCCGTCCGTCCACCCCACGGACTTCGGACCCGTTGACCACCCCGTCTTCCCCCTGCCCGCGACCGGTTTGGTCGGGGGCACGACGGTCACTCTGTGGCCGGTCAGGTCCCTCACCGCCGGTTTGGCGGCAGAGGGGGTGGCCCGCGACGGCGGCGGCGGCGGTGCCATTCGGCCCCCCCTCGTCCGGTCGTTGGTCGCCACGGGCCTCTTTGGGGGCCGGGCGCTCTCCTTCTTCCCGGAGGCGGGGGGCGCCGCCTGAGCGCGGGCCTTCCCCTTCCCAGCAGGGCAGGCTTGGCCGCCCACCCTATGCTGGGCCGGGCGGCCCGCGTCGGCACAGACTGCGCACCTCACGGGCGCCGTGCAGCCTCGGGCCTCGTGCCCGACAACGCCGCACCGGTAGCACGCTCCGGTGCGGTCGGTTCGGCTCTTACACGTCGCCCGCGTGTGCCCCACCTCCAGGCAGCGGAAACACTGGAGTGGGCGTTTCGCCAGGACTTCGATTCTGGCACGCGCCCACCCAATGTCCACTCTCGACTCTTTTGCGAGCCGGTTCGCCGCAACCAGGGGGCACCTGACGAACATTGTGTTCATGCCCCCCGGCGCCCTCCTGGCGGGGGCCGTCCGGATGGAGGTT
The DNA here is from genome assembly GCA_030770355.1 of Harpagoxenus sublaevis. Lineage (NCBI taxonomy): Eukaryota > Metazoa > Arthropoda > Insecta > Hymenoptera > Formicidae > Harpagoxenus > Harpagoxenus sublaevis. The sequence goes on from JASTWR010001328.1 coordinate 39,122, forward strand.
GGGGGAACTCCCCCTTTCTCCCCCAGCGCGGCCCTCACCTCCTCCTCTTGAACAGAGTCGTCCAATCCGGAGAGCCGCAATTCGGCAGTCATCTCCGGACGGACAACCTTTACGCCGGCCCTGGCCGCCAGCGCCTCTCTTATTCTAGCGGCCAGGGCGTCCGCCTTGGCCGCGTTGTCGGGACCCGCGATCTCAAAGCTGAGAGCCCCGGTCGCCGTCCTCCGTACGTTCGGGGCGCGGTCCAGGCCGAGCTCAGAGAGCTTAATGGCCCTTCTCGCCTCCCCGACGCACTCGGCGTAGTCACCCTCAGGACACGTGAGGGTGACCGCCGCGGTGCGAGGCGGCCTTCTCCCGGGGCCCTTCTTCGCGGGGTCCCCTGCCACTCCCCCCCCTTCTTCTTCCCGGCGGCGCCCGCCGGGGCGGGCGTGGGACCGGGCTTTTTTGCGGCCCCAGTACCCCCCGAGCCGGGCGCGGGAGCCTTTCCGCCGGCCTTCTTCGCCTTGCGCCCCACCACCTCAACCCAGGATTGGGTCGTCGGGGCGGCTGCCGGGGCGCTTGGGGGTCTCGGCGCCTGCTTGGAAGGAAGGGGCTGCTCCCTCCCCCCGGCAACCTTCTTCTGCCCCTTCGTGGGCTCGGTGCCCTTGCGCGTCACTGGAGGGGCCCCGGGCGCGCCGCCCGCGCCTCTCCCGCCCCCGGCCGGCCCGGCGGGCGCGGGCGCAACAGGAGCAGGTTTTGCCGCTACCTTCTTCGGCCCCGACGGGGGCCCGCTTGTCGAGGGGCCGCCCAGTCCGGCCCCAAGACCGAGCCCGGCCGCCAGCCCCCGGAAGAGCTCCTCCATTTTCCCAGAGAGCGCCCGGAATAGGCGGACCTCCAGGTCCGGCTCCACGGCGCGGGCCGCGGTGGTCGGGGGCAGCGACATCGGCGGCACTTCGCCGTCGATGATCCTGGTTTTGCCACCGATCGGCGGCCTCACCGCGGCCGGCATCCCCTCCCGTCGGATTTCTTCCAGCACCGCTGTTCTGGTGCTGGCGGCGGCTGCGGCCTCCTCCATCCCGGCGTCGACGGGGTCATCTTCCGTATCCTCCGGGCCGGAGTCGACCACGCAGGCGCGTCGCTTCTTCGCCCCTCTGGGCGCGCGCGGCGGCTGGTGCTGCCGTCCCTCCTGTGGTTGCTGCTGCTGCTGCAGCTGTTGTTGCTGCAGCTGCAGCATTTGCTGCTGCATTTCTTGCAGCTGTTGCTGCAGCTGGGTGTTGCCTTCCTGCAACGCCCGCAGGCCACTGATCTCCGCCTCCTGGGCGGAGACTTTGCGCCTCAGCCCCTCGAGCTCTATGTCTCGGCCGACGCCCACACCCGGGTCCGTTATCCGGAGCACCAGTTGCCCCGTGGCGGCGGCGATCGTGGCCGCGGCGTCATTGAGGGCCCCCCTCATCCTCCCGTTCAGATTCGAGAACCGCTCCGCCACCTTGTCTATGGTGTCGATGCCCCCGAAGATGAGGCCCGGTATCTCCTCCGTCGGAGCGTGTTTCAACCTCTCTCTTTCCCGGATCTCCTTAATTTTCCGGTTTTTGGAGAGGTTGGCCGGAATTGAGGAATCCCCGATTTTCCCCAACTCCCGCTCCGCCGCCTCGGTCTTCTTTTTGGCCATCTCCGCCCGCTTCCTATAATAGACGCCGCTGGTGGGACGGCGCCCCTCGCGTGTCCCCGGCCTTATTTAGGAACACGTCCTCGCCGGGGTCCTCGATAGGCCTCGTCGGAGCTGTCGACGTAGTGCGTCGATCCCTCCGCCCGTTCATCGACGTCGGTCGCTTTGTCGCCGTCGACGCGCATGACGACGTCGCTGTCGTCGTCCTCCTTCTTATCGGCCGGGCGGGTCCGGGACCTGGACCGGGAGCGAGACCCATCTCCTTCTCCGTTGCCGACTTGGCGAGGCAGCCCCGGATTGCTCCGGGGGTTGACACCCCTCTCCGTGTCTCTGAAGAGGGAGCCAGTGCTACTTGCCCTGGCCCTCCTCTCCTTGACACTTTTCGGCGCCGCAAGACTGCTACGCCTTGTGGTGCCGCTCTCGCCTCTGCTCACGCTCTGTTCTTCAGAGCGCTGCTCCTCTTCGTTCGTGTGGGTTTTAATATTGCTGCTCATTTCGATTCATCCCACTATCCCGCTGCGGCTCTGGATGGTAGGGCGCGCCCCACGACCGGCCGACCGGAAACCATCCGACCGACCGGCGCCCCTGAGTTCCCCCAGGGGAGGTGGCTATGGAATTAAAGCCTGTGTAATTCAGAAATCAAATTTTAATTATAAATTAAAACCGATGCAATTTACAAGTAAAAATTGATTTGTGAATTAAAGCCTATATAATTCACAAATCAAATTTTAATTATAAAAGTGAAGTTTCAGGTTAACAGTTGCCAACTGTTACATTTATATGTAATTATATATGGTCAATTTTTCTCATAACCTGAAACTTCACTTTTATAATTAAACTTTGATTTTTGAATTATATAGGCTTTAATTCACAAATCAATTTTTATTTTTAAATTGCATCGGCTTTAATTTATAATTAAATTTTGACTTGTGAATTATATAGGCTTTAATTCACAAATCAATTTTTACTTGTAAATTGCATTGGCTTTAATTATAATTAAAATTTGATTTCTGAATTACACAGGCTTTAATTCAGATACTATAAACGAGATACTATCCTATTCCTCACAGCTAAGAAGTTTTACTTCTACACGCACGTGGAGGCCACACGTATTTTTTTTTTTTTTGTGAATTGCATCGGGCTTTAATCTATAGTTAAAATTTGATTTGTTAACTACACAGGCTTTAATTCAGATACCATAAACTTTTTGTGACGGACTTTCGTGACGGACTTTCGTGACAGACTTTCGTGACGCGCCTGCACCGATTCACTCCCATTAGAAGTTTGAACTTATCGTGACGGACTTTCGTGACGAGTCCGCACCGAATCACTCTCATTAGAAGTTTCATCTTTTCGTGACGGGCTTTCGTGACGGACTTTCGTGACGCGCCCGCACCGAATCACTCCCATTAGAAGTTTCAACTTTTCGTGACTGACTTTCCTGACGGACTTTTGTGACAGACTTTCGTGACGCGCCCGCACCGAATCACTCCCATTAGAAGTTTGAACTTTTCGTGACGGGCTTTCGTGACGGACTTTCGTGACGCGCCCGCACCGAATCACTCCCATTAGAAGTTTCAACTTTTCGTGCGGACTTCCGTGACGGACTTTCGTGACGGACTTCCGTGACGGACTTCCGTGACGCTTCCGTTTCGAATCACCCCCCGCGCCTAAAGAAGTTTCACTTCAAAAACGTTCTAGAACCTTCCATATCACGCTGTTTACGCATGAGTGGTGAAGGCGAACAAAGGAGATACGTCGGACGAGCGTGAACGCGAGCGCCATTGCGCAGGCGCAGGGCCCTCGATATAAGCCCGCCCGAAGCGAGACACGAGGTCTTTCGCCAGTAAGCAGCCGAGAAATGCGGATTGAATCGTAACGGCTTGCACGAACAGCACTGTACCCGCGAACGGAGCGATATCCAGTCAGTAGTTAACGCGAATACTTCGTATAGCCAATCGCATACTGTTAATGACCACACTGTATTCGGGTTTACAATGAATTTATTGGCTCAGGATACCGTTTACAAAGTAATCCGTGTCTTGCTTCTGTGTCGAACCAACCTGATCTGATGCGCATCAGCGCGGGAAGCCAGAGTGTCGTCGCGCGGGTAGCCAGCGCTTGTATCGGCAATGCCGCAAAAATAAAATGGCGCGAATACAACCTAACATCTTCCGGCCACCTTGAAAGAGTAGCTTTCAAGATAAGAATAATGAATAATAATCTCTAAATAAGAATAATACAGTAATGAACCAAATAGTTATCTCAATATGTACGCAAGAAAATTTAACTTAAACTGTATGTGATTATAATGTCTAAATTGACTGCTTACTGTGAACTAACTATAATTATGAATTAAACAATGCAAATGACTAAACTAAATACTAAATGCTTAATCTCCCTATCCTTCTAGTTCTCGGGGATAATTTCCTCTATCGGAAGTATACATAGCTTTCTAACAGGTCTCTTAAATATTCCGCTTGAAATTCGTAGAGTGACGACTTTGATTTCTTCATCCGGGCCTGGATGTATCTGCACTACTCGACCTAATTTCCACTGGAACGGGGGAATGTTGTCCTCCTTTATTATAACAAGGTCGTCCTTCTTTAACCGGTTGTCCGAGGTCGTCCATTTGGTACGCTTCTGCAATTCTTGTAGATACTCCGTTGTCCAACGTTTCCAAAACAGCTGAGTCAATTTTTGTACCCTTTGCCGTCTGGATAAACGACTGTCTGGTACGTCGAGGTGGTTGATTTGAACTGGTTGCAAGAGGGATTCTCTAACCAGAAAATGCGCTGGTGTCAAAACTGATAGATCTGAAGAGTCGCTCGAGAGTGGTGTTAGCGGCCTCGAATTAAGCACAGCTTCTATTTGTGCGAGAAGAGTGCTGTATTCTTCGTACGTTAAAATACGTCCTTTAGTTACCGTGTATAGATGTCTTTTGGCACTCTTCACCACTGCCTCCCATAATCCGCCAAAGTTAGGAGCCCGAGGTGGGATGAAATGCCACTCAATCCGTTGTTCTGCCAACTCCGACTTGATTGCTGCTTGTTCCTTGGTCATGAACTCGTACAATTCTTTAAGATGCCTAGCTGCTCCCAAAAAGTTGCTGCCATTGTCAGAGAATATTTGAGAGCATAGTCCTCTTCGAGCGATGAATCGCCGTAGGGTAGCGATAAATGCATCTGTTGAAAGATCCGTTACCATTTCTAGATGTACTGCTTTTGTATTGGTACAAACGAATATAGCGATGTATCCTTTGCTAATATGGATTCTTCCCCTGCGTTTGCTTTCCCGAACTTGTATCGGGCCTGCGTAATCTACGCCGGTTATGGTAAATGGCCGGTTGAATCCACGAACTCTTTCGTCGGGAAGGTCGCCCATCTTGACCTCCATCGGGATTGGATTAAACCGATAGCATTTTGCAATCTTCTTATATGATCTTGCGTACTTCTCTTCTTCCGCTGATCGGCCAAAATCGTTGTCGTATATCATGCAACAACTGCTCCGGTGGACAATGAAGTAATCGCTCATGTCTTTCGCGTAGAATAATAGTCGTGATATGATGATTTGCAGGTAAAATGATGGGATTCTTCTGCTCTGATTTGATGTCCGCATGTTGCAACCTGCCTCCAACACGGATCAAACCTTCTTCGTCCAGATAGGCTGCCAGTGCACGCAATTGACTCTTCCGTGGGAGCGGTCTGCTTTCTTGTAAATAGCGAAACTCTGTTGAAAAGGCTTCTTGTTGGACCCATCGAATAACAATCTTCTCTGCTGCTTCCAACTCCATAGTGTCAAGCGACGTTGTTTTCTTGTTTTAATCTATAATTTCCTGCGAATCTACAACAATATGCAATGACTCTACATAATTTACCGTATGACGAATATCTTTGTAACAAAGGATACGTTTGCGTTAACGTGAAAGTAACAAGTGATGATCTCAACTCAGGTAAGTTAACTTCCGGAATCTTCATTGAAGATGGTTGTGGCTTTCCTTCTCTCAGCCAGCTAGGCCCGTGCCACCACAACGGATCTTGACTTAAACGATCTACCGAAACTCCTCTTGACCGGAGGTCGGCCGGATTATCTTCCGATGAAACATGTAACCAGGTAGCTTCTTCTGTTAGACTCTGGATTTTTGACACTCGATTTGCTACAAATGTCTTGAGTGTATGAGGTGGTTTCTTTATCCAACCAAGCGCTACCGTACTGTCGCTTTCTAGTGTGACCTTATCGATCTTGTCACCACATGACTCCTTACCGTATTGTATAATTGTGCTAGTACGAGAGCCGCTTCTAATTCAAGTCTCGGTAGAGATATTGTCTTTAATGGTGCTACTTTAGCTCTGGCACAAATTAATTCTGAATGTCTCACCCCTTGCTTATCCGTGCTGACTGCATATAGGCACGCTCCGTATTCTGCTTCCGACGCGTCGCCAAACCCATATATGTCAAATTTTGATGCTTGATTATCAATGTTAATATTTCTTTGTATGCGTATGTCGTTCAATCGAGTAAGCGATGTGTAATAATCTTCCCAAGCTGTCTTTAGATTGACTGGAAGCTCTTGATCCCATTCTACTTCCTGTCGCCATATCTTCTGCATGATGATCTTCCCGACGATAAGTACTGGGGCCACCAGACTAAGAGGATCATAAACTTTTGCAATTCATCTGCCTTGTTGTGTTCTGCTACATGGCTCAGAATCACGGTCTTCTACTCAGGTCTGGAAACTTCAGTGGTGGGGGTGTCTCGCTTAACGTCCACGTTTTCGGTAGTTCGCTCCGTGTCCGCACTAGTCGTGTCGATCTAGGAATCGTCTAGAGACCCTGTAATAAGAGTCTGGCCATAAGCGATTTTGTCAAAATCCTGCGAGAGAAACGGATATACATTTCCTCTTTAACCTAGCCTCATCTGATACGCTCAAGCACATTACGTTCAATCTTCGTAAACACGTGCGGGAGTATTACACGGGATAAACCAGTTGTGATCAACTTTGCGTGATAATAACTTAACAATTATGGTCAAGCCGTGTGCGGTGCCAAAGTGCACCAAAAACTCGAAGAGTTTGAACCTCAAGCGTTCACTCTTTAAAGTGCCGGTGGACGAGATATTGCGCGATAAGTGGAGAGCTGCAATCCCTGGATTAAAGGCAACGCAATTTGTGTGCGACAGACATTTCGATGCCGGTTGCATTGTGAGAAAGTACGTAAGACGCGATGTAAATGGACAGCTCCTCGCTGATGTAAATAAAATTTTAACATACTCTGTATTTTTGGAGCTGATGAGCAGTCGGCATTTGCAAATACTAATTGCACGTGTTCTGATGCAGATTGCGTATGAAAGACCTCGCTTAACTTCCGATGCATTTCCGACAATATTCCTCGCGGGAGGTATTCTTTTATTCACCGATTTCATCTAAATATATAGGTCTCAATTTTCCGCTTAAATTAATGCTCCAATTATTATTGTAGGTAAATTTGACAGGTCGGTTCTTCAGCAAAATGAAGCAGAAAATGAGGCGTCGATAGATCTGGATTCATCACAGCAGGAACAAGAAGTTGCAATTACTAGTTGCGAGATGATAGCGCATGACCCATCGCAACAAGCTTCAAGTATAAAAGATATCGAAGCCAGTGAGATGATCCTCGACGCAACAATAGAATTGCAACAGCCATGCGTACCAATACCAAGAGCATTTGCAATGGATGGAACAAGCAAGGACTCTGAAATGGAGCATGATCTTGCTTCAAACATCGAAGGTACGAAGGTACAAACAAAGAAATCAACGCTCTCCAATGTCAAGAAGTCGTCGCCAGCATCAACTGTCCGTAAACTACGAGTTTCGACTGCTTCCAGTGAGTGTTATTTTAAAAAGTTGTTATTTGTCCGTTTTTCAATATTTTTCAATGTATTCTATTTTTACGGAGTCTTATTGCATACAGATATCAGCGATGAAAAAGGTGTAATTACTTTGCCGCCAACATGGAGCATCAGTCAAGCACCTGTGAAGCTCGGAATAAAAATTATAGTCTGTCAAATAAAGACGTTGATGGAAAACGACAAAAACAACTTGGCAGTTCAAAAGTATGTTGTCATCGCGGATTGGAGCGGTTGCATGCAGTATTACGTTCACGGGAAAGAAGTACAGGCTAACGAAGCACCGTTACCGAACATCCTGAACGATGTATCCGAGCTACCAACCATTCTAGCCAAATTTGAAAGAATGCGCGTATGCACTGGCCTTGGATCTGTAAATACTACGTTCGTAAAAACCGCGGAAGCATTTACAGATTATACTCATTCGTGGCATCACAACGACTGCAGCCTAATAGTAAAAAGAACAAATGTGAGAGCTGCAAAACATTTAAACAGCATCTATGGAATCGGGAACATCGAGCCTCAAAAACGTAAAGTCCAAACGTATTTCACGAGTCGTTCATAATCGAATTAAATTGAAAGTATTAAAGAAAAAGCTGCAGACACAAAAACGTTTCAACAACCGCGCAAAGTTGCGAATGAAACTATTAACGAATGCGTTGAACGAAGCGCAAGTAGAAGTTGCAGCTATAAAAATGGAATCAATCGAGGAAAAGTGCCTAAAGTTTAACATTTCAGATAAACAAAGAATCGCGATTAAAGAAATTTTCCTTGCCGCCAAAACGACAAAACAGGTCGACGATACTCCGAAGATTAGCTTATGCAATGCATGCTAATGAATATCCGCTCGCCGTCGTATTATCAGTTTTTACGGAACAACGATATTATTCCTCTGCCATGCATACGAACCATTCGAAAATACTACTCGATCATCGATACGAAATGCGGTTTCGACGCAAATTTCTCAAGTTGATTAGTAAGCATCTCTCATCAGGAAGAAATCCAATGCAACGCCACGGCGTGTTGGCCCTCGATGAAATAAATCTTCGCAAATCGATAACGGTTTGCTCAAAAAATCTGACTCGGGCCTTACCGATTTCGGAGATGACGGACCAAAATCGCAAGATATCAACGAACAGACGAATCACGGTTTGACAATCATGTTCCAACCGTTAGCTGATAATTATTCCCAACCAATTGCCGTGTTTGCCGCGAAAAACTCAGTGAACGGTGAGGAGCTCGCGAAAATCGTGATCAAAGCGATAACATATATAGAAAATTGCGGAGCCAAAATTCATGGCATTATTTCGGATGGGGCCTCGACTAATAAAAGAATGCAGTCGCTGCTGGGTGTTGAAAGTACGTTGGATTACACAAAAACGTGGTTCACTCATCCAAACGACGACGATCGACGAGTTTTTGTGTTTTCGGTTGTGCCACACGTGATTAAGTGTATTCGGAATCGACTGTACGGGAAGGGCCGTTTGAAGGTTGGTACCACAATAACAAATCATTGCGATAGAGTTTTTCTACTTTTTGTTTTGAATCTTGGTCTTAATGAATACTTTCATACATTTATTACAGTTGAGTGGCGAAAGTAATTATATTGCTTGGAAGTACTTCGTACAGTTGTTTTAACTTGGACAGCCAGCAGTTAGGGCATGCTCGAGCCTGTCCCAAACTCTCAATGCGACATATACAA
>JASTWR010001329.1:0-48280 GCA_030770355.1 Harpagoxenus sublaevis
CGAACCACTATCAACCCACCATCGAACCACTATCGAACCACTATCACCCAACCATCGAACCACACTATCGAACCACTATCACCCACTATCACCTCACCATCGAACCACTATCAACCACTATCGAACCCCTCAAACCCACCCACGAAACCACCATCGAACCCCTATCAACCCACAACCCCACCATCCCCCCCGCCACAACAAATCGAACCACTATCAACCCACTATCAAACCACTGTCAAACCACTATCGAACCACTATCAACCCACCATCGAACCACCATTGAACCACCATCGGACAGCTGTCGAGCAACTAAAGAACAGCTATCAAACAGCTATCAAGCGGCTAACGAACGGCTCAGGAACGGCTATGAAGGCTAACAAACAGCCATAAACGGCCAGCGGACGACAAAGAACGGCTATTAAACCACAATAATAAAAAAATGAACGGCTATTGATAGTTAAAGCATAAATTATAATATAATTCTTTGCATATATTATTACGCGTCGACCAGTCGCAACGTTAAAAACATGACGTCGTTCAAATCCGATGGACGTAAAAATATCGAGAAGCGAGCGACTCGTCGAGGAATTGCACGCACCGGCGAGAAGAAATTTTCCACGAAGACGCGTCATAGTGCGAGGCTACGACGACCTGTGGCAGGCTGACATCGTCGAGATGCGTCCATACTCACGTTTCAACAAAAGCAACCACTATATACTTACCTTCATCGATGTGCTGAGCAAGTACGCGTGGGCCGTGCCACTCAAGAGTAAAGGCGGAAACGAGACAGCCGACGCTATCGCTAAGATAATTCGAGACAGCAAGAGGTGTCCGAAAAACTTGCAAACTGATATGGGGAAGGAATTTTACAACGCCGACGTGCAACGTCTCCTGAGGAAACACGACATCAATCATTATTCCACATATTCGGTGATGAAGGCATCGGTCGTCGAGCGATTCAATCGCACGTTGAAGAACGACATGTGGAAGATGTTTACGCTCAACGGAAATTACAAGTGGGTCGACATGCTGCCGCGTCTCGTCGCGGATTACAACGCGCGCAAGCATCGAACGATCGGTATGCGACCCGTCGACGTTACCCCCACGATCGCTGAAAGACTCTTGACCACGGTGTACAGCGCGATAAAAATCGCGGGTCCGGCAAAGTTCAAAGTAGGTGACCCGGTACGCGTTAGCAAATACAAGACAATTTTTGAAAAGGGTTACATGCCGAATTGGACCACCGAGGTGTTCAAGATCGTTAAAGTGCAGTGTACTAATCCCGTAACCTATTTACTCGAGGACTATCGTGGAAAATCTATCGCTGGAGCGTTCTACGAGCACGAGTTGCATCGCGCGACTTACCCGGACGTGTATCTCGTGGAGAAAGTACTTCGCAGAAGGGGTGACAAGGTTTACGTAAATGGCTGGGATTCGATGGATCGCACAACTCTTGGATACACAAGGACAATGTGGTTTAATTCATAGACTGCATTTATTTTTACTATATAAAAATATCAAATAAAAAAAATATGTATAATATATGAAATATATGAAGTATTTGAAATATAAAATACATATAAAATACTTTTATTAATATCCTTTCCAATATATAATACGTTACATTACATACATTGCATACATTATACTACATTACGTTAAATTACGCTATATTACACTATGTTATGTTACGTTATACTACATTATATTACATTACGGTACGTTATATTATAATGGTATATTCGGTAATGTCCCCACGGTAACGTATCGGTCGAATCGGGTATAATGTATCGCTTATCGTCGTACGGACTTAGAGCAATCTTTTTCTCGCAACATGTATATACCTGATGCAATTTTGATCTTATACATGACTGCTGTCGCGTCATTTCAATCTCATCATTCAGACACCGCGTGTAATCGTTGAACGTTATAGTACGCGCTACGACGTTACTTTTGACACCTTTTGCTTTTTTAGTTTCTTTTTTACCATCGACTCGCAAGGCGTACATTTTTGCCCTAAGTCCGACGAATTCGGTCATGATCGCACCGTTGTTTTCATCTTTCATCAAGCCCGGCACCTTCTTGTTCGCAAGCGGGATACCGTATGCGTTGTCCGCGGCATAATCGCTCGTGTCGAATCTGTCAATGTCACGTTTTATGTTCTCATACACGTCGTCGCACTCGACGTGGTATATTAGACTGTCCGTATCGGTGTACATAACTTTAAACTTGTCGCGATACAGGGGAGACATGTAATCGTGATGAAATTCGTACAAACAGACCTTCGATAAGTCGAGTATACACATGCCGACATAGATCGGTTTGTCGAATTTTACTTCTAGTTTGCGCAGTTCAACGGCTACTAAATTTTCCGAAAAGACGCTCCGACTGTGAAAATTTGGTTTCGCGATCATTGCCTCCGCGCCGTATCGTCCGTCCCACTTTGTCAACAATTTTACATGGACGTGATTGCGCACGTTCTCCATGGTTTTGCCAAATACTGCATTGTTCATTAACTTGTATACATTTTTTCGAAATCGTTTTTTGCTTGCGTTCTAAATCGAGTGTTTAATTCAATGTAATCGCGGAGCCATGGAGATTGCGCAAACTGCAATACGCGATGTATCTTTGTGACACGAAGACCGTGATGAATACATTGCTGTAGGTTGCGATAATGTATGACGTAACGCTTCTTATCGTATAATGTTGCGAGAAGTTTTTCCTGCCGCTTGCCAGGCGGTTTGTCGCGCGTCGGACAGAACGGTAGGTCAACGTGCGCGTCGTGTTTACTTTGCGGGTACTCGAGATCGACCTCGAGAATGTAGCCTGTCGGGGAATCCAGCGCTACATCCGTAACGTTAAAATTGGTTGCGTCGTCGACCCATCGAAAATCGGCGTAAGGCAGAGGTTGACACATTGCCCAACCGTACAAGTTGTTCACATCGAAGTACATCAAGTACGACGATGGTTTCGATGGATCGTACGACTGCATGTACTTGTTATTGGCTCGCGCGTATCTGCCGGAACATTGACTCAAACCACCGCGAATACCGCGTTCGATGAACATGACCATATCAATGTCTGTATGTAATTCGAATGTAATTTTTGTATGTTTCAACATAGCGTCCCACGTATACCCGGGAAGAGTATAGTAATACGCGGGGTCGAGCCCATAACTCGCGACACAACTGTCGCGGAAATTTTCAAAGATGTCGGCCAATAACAAGACATCCGTTTTTAAATATAGATCACTGTATTCGCCCAAGGTTCGAACGGAGAACCGCTGCCAAACGTTCGCAGCGTGAGCGTAATCGCTCTCGGATACAGTGTCATCGGTCAAGGAACTGTAAAACGAGTTGTGCGGTGGTAAACACGAGTCCTCCAACTTTTCGACGCAGTCAATGTACTCATACGGAAATACGCCCTTTCGTGTCAAAAGATCAAAATCCTCGATCGATAATTGTGAAAATTCAGAACGTACAATTTTTAACTTATCTCTGCACAGAAAAGATGCTAATTTATCGAGGCTGCTACTCAGAAATTTGTATGAATCGATGAACCGTAACTTTATATCACTTTGCGAATCTGATCTTTCGGCGGTATCTTTCACGTGTTTTGTGAACGAAATATACTTTTCTTTTGTTATCGGTAGTACGTCGATTGAGCCTTCGAACGCGGTAGCTATTTCTTTTATGATAAAATGCGCGTCGTAGCCAGATAAATTGTGAAAAACTATGGGAATGTAATGGGAATCTTTATAATTTAGATTACAATTTGAATGTGCGGGACCTCTGTAACGATCGGTCAGATGGCAATGATCGCGTACTCGTACGTCGTCCGGCGCGAACGGTTTTTCGCAAATGTGACACTGCGTTGTGCTGTTAAACTTTTTCCACTGTTCGTTCGAGAGAGTTACCATGGGGATATTTGCGGATAGGATACCTTTTACGCGATGCGCTAATCTTTTGAGTTCATCGGCGAACCACGCGATGCAATCATTATCGCGACGAAACCGATACATAGATAACGAGTCGTCGTACGAGCACCGCACGTAGTACCCGACGCTAAATACCTGATGATGTTGATAGGCGTACGTGGACGCTTGCGGATCCGCATCCGTTTTCTCCAGGGTGCATTCAAGGTCGGCGTATACCACGAACGGAACCCGCTCCTTTCTGTTATAGTTGCGGAAGCTCAGCCATTTGTCGTCCTCGCTCGGTAGTCGGATAGCGCAGTCGTTTATCACACTGCAGTCTACCGTGTGCGATTGCAACTTGTCGCTCGTGTGGAAATAGTGCAAACATCTGTAAATAATAATAAAATTTTTTAAAATTAATTTTTTATATAAAAATTATTGTACAATTTTATTTTATTTTTTAAATGTATACTCACCGATCGCAAAAGTATTTCTTTCTCTTATTCCTGCTCACTTGCGAGCTCACGAGGCGGGATAGGTCCTTGATCCACGCGAAATGTCCCACGTTGTCGTCTCGCTGATTTGGCAGGTACAGCAGATTAACATGCTTTTCTCTCTTCCGGTCGGTGAGCCGTATCGGTAAGATTACAAGTTTCTCTTTCTTCTCGATGGCATATACATTGATCGACACGTCGTTGAATCGTTCGAATGTAGTAATTTTTTTCAGAGACATGGGGAACTCAATATCTTTAAGATTTAACACTGATGTATAATGAGGGTATGAGAATGGCTGATTTGCATTTGTTTTGGCTGGATGCAGAGCAGCCACCACCGACCACGCGAAACATGCATTGTCCCTTGATCGCACGTTGATCACCGCTTTTTTCAATCTAATTTCTTGCGGCATTTCCACAAAACACCCTGCGTGCAATGGATTATATTTGTTCACGTTAACCATTAAATTGAGTATACGCGACAACGCCCACCCGCTATCGCGTTCCTGAAATTCCTCCAGAGTTGCTAAGGTAAGCTCGATAACGCACATGTCGTACCACTCTCGCAGGTCGGACGTACGAAAGAGTTCATAGTTTTTCGTAGCGATACTTTTATTCGCGCACTTGTCTCCTGCCACAAATTCACCGTTGAACACAGTGTTTATCTTTACATTGTCATGTCTTTGCATGACGTTCCGCACACGATCGAGTACAATGTCTCTCGCATCTTCAAGAAATTGACGAGGTTCGATGTGTTCGGAATTAATCACCGCACCGGTCAGTATACGACTTTCGAACGCGGTTTCGATCTCTCGCCAAACGAGTCTTTCCGCGTTATTACCGCCACTACTGGTGCTCGCGTAGTCACCACCGCTGTGTATAAAACGTCTCTGTAATCGAGTATTTGCATCCTCGAGTAGCGTGATTTTCGACACCAAAGATGTTCTCTTACCAGGTAAGAGCCGCGGACGCTTGGCGCGACTGTGTTCTTCGAGCTGTTCAACAGCTTCCTCGCATCGCTGCGTCCACGCGAAATACTCGCCTAAGGTAGCGACTTGGTGCGATTGCTCCAACAGGTCGCGTACAATTTGCTTGAGGTTTTCCATGTTTTTGAGCCTTTTTAACACTATTTTTAAATCACGTCACACTTTCCTACTGTTAGATTTTTTTTCGACTGATATACTTTTTTTCGACCGATGCGCTGGCTTTCAAATCACATACTGTGGTTTTGAAGCCCTTCGTTCTTTGTTATATACTTTTCTTCTATCGCTTTTTCTCCCGTTTCAACTAGAGCATCGCATATCGTTTCTTTTTCTGTTTAGCGCATGGTGTCATCAGATGTGTCATCTCAGAGAAGTGACGCTGAGTCGCGTTGTTGCTTATGTTATATTTGTTTACAAAATTCTAACCGAATGGTGCCACGAAACATGTCGCTCGCCGATAAAACGTCCCTTTCTAGAAAAATGAGGAAGACATTGACGCCGCGATAATTGATCGTAAATTATAGCAGCCTGTCATCGGCGCTCGCGCTATTTGTTTAAGACACAGCCCGACAAAGGGCTCTTCCTAGAAAAAATCACGCGGCGGGTATCTGCCGCACCAAAACCCTTGAGTTGAAGAGTTGCGGTCTGCACGTGCAGTCTTGAAAGAAATAATTTATAGTCAATGATAAAAGTCTATGATAAACATCTCTTCCTAGAAAAGTGAAGAGGACATTGGCGGCACGATAATTGACCATAAATTAATCAACGCTCGCCTATGCAGGGCAAGACGCTGTGTTTATAAACATATCTCGACGAGCGCGCGCCTAAGTCTCGATACTTCCTCCCCTCCCCCTCCTTTCCCCCGGACCCATGCTGTAGGTTGCCACCCTCCCCTTACCCCGCGGACCCCCTCGCCATAAGTGCACGCTCCCCCTCCCTTGCCCCGCGGACCCCGCGCCCGTTTTAAGTGCACGCTCCCCCTCCATTGTCCCGCGGACCCCGCGCCCACCGAGCATGGAGTACCCCGCGCCGCCGAAACCCCTCGCCCCTCCCCCCTTCGCCTACAAGAAATCCAGAACCCGCCTATAATACCTACTGTGGTCGTCGTCGTTCTCGGAAATTTGGCGCTTTTCTTAGCGCCGTACAGATGCTGAATAGAAAGAACGTCCTCTAGACCAAGTTTAACGGGGCATATCGAGCGCGAACGCGTACATCACAGCGTCCGGGTTGGGTGTGTGCATCAGACCTAGAGCGTGACCGATCTCGTGCGTCAGAGTTTGAAGCAGATGCTGCGTTCCCGCGAGATTGTCGGTCAGGTATATGTGCCACGGTTCCGCTGTGTCGATGTGCACCTTCGAGACGAAGTCGATATCTCCGGTCGGGACTCGGGTAGAACGCGGGAGCCAGTACCCCGCCGCGACCGTCCAGATCCGCCGAGCACATTCCGTCGAATCGAGAGCCCGCGTACGTGTGAAGGCCCTCGCGAAACGATATCAGAATGTCGGGGTTCTGCGAATCGCGCTCAAAGGTCAGCGACGAATTCGCCGTCCACAGATCGAACGCGGCTCGAGTCGTCTTTAGCATCTGCGTAGTGGCCAGGTGGAAGTTCCACTTGAGATGCGTCTTCGGCCATTTGCGCGCGACCGGGGCGTACGTGCGCTCCGACACGTCCTCGACGCCGCATCGCGGTTTGCGCATCAGATTCAGCGTCTCCTCGTTCAATTCGCCGTTGCCCTGTAGTCGGTAGTATTCCTGGAACTGCTCGACAGCCTGACGGAGATCTCGCTCGGTGTTCCCGGACGAAGACCTCTGTAGATCGTTGTCCAGATATCCATATTTTTGCAGATATCGGGTCGCCTCCTTGCTCTCGTTGGACTCGCAGTTCGCCGCGACGACGACGGTGATCGCGCACAGAGCGATGCGCGAGCGACATCACCGAGAGGAGGGGTGTAAACGAGAAGCGACGCGCGTAACGGCCTGAGCGCGATTGACGGAGGTACAGGTGTCGAGGAGCGTCGTGACGCGGGGTAGGGGAATATTTTTATGACGAGAATCGCTAGACGCGCGAAACAGGGCGTTGTCGCGTCGGACGAGGAAAGTCGTTTTTCGCGTTTCAGGAAAATCGACATCCGGGGAGATGAGTCTATCTCGCGGTCAGGAAATCGGCGTCCGGGGAATGAGCGTATTTTTTTCGCAATCGACGTCCGGAGGATGACTCTGTTTTTCGCGGTCAGCAAATCGACGTCCGGGGGATGACTCTATCCACGATTCGCGTTCTCCGTTCGAGATAAATGATTCTTCCAACAAAGGAAAAAAGGAAGTAGGGGTATTGCGTTTTCCCGTTTCGAAGGAAAGAAACGTCCGGAGACGAGATCTATTTTCGCGCTTTTACCGCAGATATCGTCATTCGCGCGGTATATAAGAGCTACGCGTTCGCGAATCCTCGTCAAAGTTTCCAGTCGATCGTAGCGTTTTGTCAAAGTTTTCCCAGTCGATCGTAGCGTTTTGTCAAAGTTTTCCCAGTCGATCGTAGCGTTTGTAATGGAGCAGTTGAGGGATCTTGTGATGGCGTGCCACGCGTTGAGGGTCAACGCGGAGGGCGCATCAAGCCAAGCGAGGGCCATAGCCAGGAGCGCCGACGGTCTGTATCACGCCGTTGAAAATATCACCAACAACACACCGACGTCTCTAAGGGTGAAATATTTCCTCGACAAGAGGAAAAAAATATTTCAAAGAGTGCGAGTACTCGTGTTCAGGTTCTCTCTCGATCTTGCGAAACGAGCGATAATGATCTCATGTTTTTCTCTTCCAGATACAGCGCCATAAAGTTGGTAAAAGATCTGCGGAAGGAACTGCACGACGGGGCGCTGACCGAGCTGCAGACTCTCGAACGCGAGTCGCGCAGGGTCAGCGCTCTGTTCGGAGACGCGGGATCTTCGCGATTCTCTGGGGCTAGAGACGACGACGCGGGACCGTCGCGAAGCGACGACGACGACACCGCTAGTGTTAGTACAGAGAGGCGAGCCAGTACGGAGAAGCGAACCAGCGACGACGACGGTGCCGAAAAGCGAGTCAGGCGTGACGACACCGCTGTCGCCGCCGAGCCATCGATCGTAACGCTGGATTGAGCGTTATTTTTTGTGTACACGATCTGTATATATTAGTGTTACGTATTAAAATAACAATATTAAGTATAATCGTCGTTTATTTATTTCTCGACTCCTCTTCCCTCTCCGTGTATTAGTCACGCTCGCGATATCGCGCGGCGTCGTCTCCGAGATATAATAAATTCTAATAAATTCTAATAAAAAATAAATAATAAATATAGAAAAGAAATATAAGTATAAATAACAAGTATATAAATAATAAATAAGAAATAATAAACAATAAATAACAATAAATAATAAATAATAAATAATAGAGAATAGAGAATAGAGAATAGAGAATAGAGAATAGGGAATAGGGAATAGGGAATAGGGAATAGGGAATAGGGAATAGGGAATAGGGAATAGGGAATAGGGAATAGGGAATAGGGAATAGGGAATAGGGAATAGGGAATAGGGAATAGGGAATAGGGAATAGGGAATAGGGAATAGGGAATAGGGAATAGGGAATAGGGAATAGGGAATAGGGAATAGGGAATAGGGAATAGGGAATAGGGAATAGGGAATAGGGAATAGGGAATAGGGAATAGGGAATAGGGAATAGGGAATAGGGAATAGGGAATAGGGAATAGGGAATAGGGAATAGGGAATAGGGAATAGGGAATAGGGAATAGGGAATAGGGAATAGGGAATAGGGAATAGGGAATAGGGAATAGGGAATAGGGAATAGGGAATAGGGAATAGGGAATAGGGAATAGGGAATAGGGAATAGGGAATAGGGAATAGGGAATAGGGAATAGGGAATAGGGAATAGGGAATAGGGAATAGGGAATAGGGAATAGGGAATAGGGAATAGGGAATAGGGAATAGGGAATAGGGAATAGGGAATAGGGAATAGGGAATAGGGAATAGGGAATAGGGAATAGGGAATAGGGAATAGGGAATAGGGAATAGGGAATAGGGAATAGGGAATAGGGAATAGGGAATAGGGAATAGGGAATAGGGAATAGGGAATAGGGAATAGGGAATAGGGAATAGGGAATAGGGAATAGGGAATAGGGAATAGGGAATAGGGAATAGGGAATAGGGAATAGGGAATAGGGAATAGGGAATAGGGAATAGGGAATAGGGAATAGGGAATAGGGAATAGGGAATAGGGAATAGGGAATAGGGAATAGGGAATAGGGAATAGGGAATAGGGAATAGGGAATAGGGAATAGGGAATAGGGAATAGGGAATAGGGAATAGGGAATAGAGAATAGAGAATAGAGAATAGAGAATAGACAATAGACAATAGACAATAGACAATAGACAATAGATAATAAGAATAATAATAAGTAAATAATAAGTATAAAAATAATGTATAAATAATATATTCTTGCTTCTCGTCGCACCGCGTACCCTCTCTTTCCTCTCGCGTACGTCGCGCGCTTTATCGCTATTATCGCTCTCTTCGTCGCACCGCGTACCCTCTCTCTCGCGTACGTCGCACACGTCTTATCGTTTCCTCTCGCGGCATCGCGTCTCGTATAGTATAAATACATATGAATATTCTTGCAACGCGAAGGATAAATGAGCGTAGCGCAAATATAGAAAAACGCGCGTTACATCGCGCTCTCTCCTCGTCGCACCGCGAATTTCTTTTTCGCGTCTTATCGTACCGCTCTCGCCGTAAAAATGGCCTGTGGACAAATGAGCGAACAGGCGTATCGCGAGGTATATATTGTTATTCGTGTATAATTCATATTCATGAAGTACAAAATAATATATTTTATTTGTATATAATTCATATTCATATTCATAGAGTACAAAATAATATGGTAATTATGTAGTAATACGGACCACCCTCCGATGACCTTGACCTTGACATATTTTGTGACCTCCTGAGTGACCTTCAGAAGTTTTTAGCCGGCGGTCGTTATTCGTTAAAAAGTTATTAACAAAAAAAGTTTGACAAATATAGCAGTTATTTTGAGTATTGAAAAGCATAAACGACCTTGACCTTGACATATGTTGTCAAGATCACCCTCTTGAGTAACCTTCAGAACGTTTTAGCCGGCGGTTATTGTTTATTAAAAAGTTATAAACAAAAAAGTTTAGTGGGGAAAATTATTTAAAGCAGTGAATTGTTGGTATATTGAAAGGAAAGTTATTTAAAACAAAGAATAGTTGGTATATTGAAAAGTATATGCACAATTTTATGTATTAAAAAACGTGAATACAAATATTCTCTACTTTAATCATGGCAAAAGCATGTTAAAGCTTTGTTAAAGGAAATAATAGTTGGTTATTGACAAAACCTATAGGTTAGTGACGCGCTTTACAAGTATGTGCTTTCTAAGTTGAAGCACATACAAAGCACACACTTGTAAAGCACGCCACTAACCTATAGGTTAGTTTCGCGTTTTACAAATATGTGCTTTGTAAGTTGAAGAACATACTCTCTATTCTCTGCTTTAACGAAAAGACTGTTCAATATATCAACGATTCGCTGCTTTAAATGAAATTCCTTCATTCATATATGTTGTTCGGGATTCACCGTTCAATCGTCCGTATTTTCGGGATCCTATTTTCGCGTCGCGGGATACCGCGAGATTTGACAACGTCGCGGCAGTCGTGTTGACAGCCGCGCGTACAAAAGCTCCACGAGTCGCTCCCAAATTCCTGAGTCGCGTGGTTTTCGCGTCCGGCGTTCTGCGTGCCGATCGGGAGAGTTCAGTTCGAGTATTGCGAGCGAGCGAGGCGAAGCGAATACCAAATCGTATACGAGTGCGAGGATTGTGCCTTCCGACGCCCTATAATCAGCTCAAGTTTCGAGTCTTTCCGCTCTCGCTAGTTGCTCGATCTCGATCTCCGCGAGCGCGAATCTAGCGTGTCGGCGTGCTTACCCCAAGTCCCATAGTTATTCGCGGTGCAAGATTCCCGTGACCTCCACGTCAAGATTTCCGCTTCAGTGGTTCGCACGCCAAGACATTGTGCTCGCGTATTTATTTGTCGATTATCGCCCTCAAGGACATTAAGTGTTCGGGCTTATTAATCGCAAAGCGGTACAGTGATGCGTGTTGCATTGTGCTTGCGGCTATTGATATGCAATCACGCCTGTACGGACATAGTTTCCGAGTGACGTTTTGCGTTCTACTATATCAGAGGTGCTCATGGCCCTCGCGTCGATACTGAGTTGTAACCATTTCTTTTGTTGACATTTTGATAAATATATTACTTGACTGTTAATACGCGCGAGTGATTATTGAGAGTGCCCGCTTCACCGTCGAGCCTTCCGACAAGGTGATCCCAGTGATCTTCATTTAAACCCGAACATATGTATTATTTCCACATACATATTAGTCGTTCATGTCTTGTAGTACTCAAAATAACTGCTATATTTGTCAAACTTTTTTTGTTAATAACTTTTTAACGAATAACGACCGCCGGCTAAAAACTTCTGAAGGTCACTCAGGAGGGTGACCTTGAAAACATATGTCAAAGTCAAGGTCATTGGAGGGTGGTCCGTATTACTACATAATTACCAATAATATATATTTTATTCGTATATAATTCATATTTTATTTGTATATAATTCATATTTATGAGTACAAAAATTTTTATTCGTATATAATTCATATTCATAGAGTACAAAATAATATATTTTATTCGTATATAATTCATATTTTATTCGTATACAATTTATATTTATGAGTACAAAATATGGGGATATTTTTATATATGACGCGATGTTACACGTCGTCGAGACGCGCTTGTCGTTTCCTCCACCAGTCGTGCATCTTGCAAACGTTCTCCATGGCGCAGCTCCTCTCGTATCGTCCGCAGCGGAAGGCTCGAGTCGCGTCGAGAGTCTCCAGACGACCGATGCTCTCGAAATCGGTGTTCATCGACTCGATCGTCGCCTCGACGTCCCCGAGAATCTCCCTCAGCCATCTCTTCTTCTCCGAGCCTTTCACGTACACGATCGTCGAATCGTCTCGCTTCAGCCCGTCGTCCACGATGCGTCGGACGATCGCCTTTCCGCGTCTATACTCCACGTCCCCGTCCTCCCATCTCAAGCCGTGATGATTCGTCGTCAGCCAACACGCCCGCGACTTTTCCGCTCTCGTCAAAAGATCCCATTCTAGCGGGGCGCAAAACATGTGATGACTCAGCTCTTTTCCACTCTTAAGCACCGCCACCTCCTTGACCGTGAATTTATCGCGAACGACGAACCCCTGCAGATCCACGAAGATTGGTGCGACGGACATGAATGGGGAACCGCGCGCTCTTTCTCGTTTCAACAATCCAACCCCGCTTCACAGACGTCCTCCCCGCGCGGTATTTGCGCGCGGCACGCCCTGCAATCCTTGATGAGCGGCGGTTGGCCGTCAACGTGCGATTGCGCCGACGGAGGGTTGTGATGCTCCAGACACGAACGATAGGTTCTCACCTCGGGGTCATACCTCAGATGATCGGGCAATCTCTCCCACACTCGCTCGACGTAGTTCGGAAATTCGCGCAGCAGAACGATCTTCGGCACGTATTGCAGATGCTCGGCGGACAGATTGAGAATGTCGCGCCTGTCGACCAACAGGAGAGACATATCTTGCACGTGAGATTCAACCGGGGCGTCAGCGACGGAGAGAGGATTGAAACGAGACTTAGCTCGGTCGTTCTCCGCCCGACTATTTATTCGTACCCTCTCTTCCGGTGCGTCTCTTATCGCCGATCAATCGTCGTGTAACTTGTCGTTTTATCTCTCGACGAATTTACCGCCTTATCTCTCGAACATTTTCGCTTATCGTTCTTCCTGTGTGCCTTCTAACGATAATTCCGTAGTCTAACTCTTCGTGTGGTTATCTAATTGACTCGTTTAACCACTTCCGTTCTGCAGGATTTTGCGAACGATGTTGGTCAACGGGTTGTACTCGACCACGCGATCGTGAATGATAAGACAGTAGGCTGTCGTGTTGGGAGCTACGTTGCGTTTGCAATCGAACTCTACGCGAACGTCCACGGTGCCGCTCTTCGTCGACTCGTTCTGACGCGAGCAATCGATCACCGCGAACGGATTCCTCGCGAAGTCGCGCGGCGTTAGAAACGCGCCGTCGCGCTCGCATCCGTAGTACGATCTTCGAAATTTCACGTACATGTCGTACAGCACAGCGATTCTCTTTTTCTCGAAATCTAAGTTCATGTCGTCATAGGGATAAAATTCCGAATTTAGATATAACCACGTCCGTGAGATTACCGCTGTCGAACTCGGAGGCGCGTTTCACCGGATTGTTGTGCCTCTCGGTCTGCAGCGCGAAAATGACGTATCGCGGTTTCTCCAGCTGCGTCGCCGCTTTCACGGCCCACGAATGTTTGTTGGTGTTCGGCAGCAGGGGATACTCGTACAGATCCCACGAGCGAAACCCCATGCTCAGATATCGCCCGCTCTCCAGTGTTCGCAAAAGGGACAATTTATTCACGTCGTTCAGCATCACGTGCGGCATTCGGCACTGTATCTTCGACAGAACGATCCTAGGATCCTTGTGACGGTTCGTCACGATGGAATTGGCGTCGCTTCGCGAACGTATGAGAACGAGCTCGTGTCACGCGTTTATCACCACGCGTTTGTAATCCTCGCAGAAACCCAGAAGCGTGTAGAGGGGCACGCAAAAGTTGAAATCGCCGAACCTGATCTCGGAATCGTCGCTGCTCCATCCCGCGTTCCACAGTCTCTTGCTCCTCTCGGCGGTCAGCGACGCGAGACTCTTGATCGTGCTGGTCACTCCGACGTTTCTGTTCCTGTCGATCTCCACGCCGTTGAGCTCGTACCTGATCTCGTCGAACATAAACGCCACGCAATTGTTGTCCAGACTCGTGTCGTTTTCTGGGAGATCGTCGGTGAGCGTTCCCTCGACGTAGAGAAAATCTCGCAGGGTAGCGTGTACAGATCTTGCTGCTGTATCGGTATTCGTATCTCGTCGCTGTGCCCGAGCGAGGTGTTGGCGTACGGATTGTACGTGTGAGTTTCGATCTTGACGATGCGATCGTCGAAGATCGGCTCACCCCCGATACTCAGAATGTCGGCCATGGCCGTTTCTCACGGCGAAAGCCAGAGATCGCAGAATAGCGACGTTCTCGGCGCTCAGTCCGTTCTTCCTCCCTCTCGCTCCGCGCGCTCCTCTCGCGGGTGCGATGACGGAAGCGCTCTTTCGCTCACCGACGACTCGTTCAGAACAAGCATTTCTCACTCGCGCACATGTCACTCAGTGTCTTCTGCGCCGCACGTGCAACCGAACCGTTATCTCCTCCCCGCGAAAATCGATCAATCGACCGATCTGATCCACGACGCGCACCGTTATATCGGTGATGCTCCGCGCGATGACCGGGAGATAAATGATCTGCGTCGGAGTCTCCGACAGCTTATATCCCGGCGGAACGTTCGGCGCGAATTCGTGCACGGTGTGCACCGGTAACGGTAACGTTGCACTCCACGCAAATGACGTTCACGCGCATGATGTTCACCGGTCCGTCGGACGCGTACCATTTTTTCGGTTCTAGCGCGCGAAGCGCCGAGAAACCCAGCAGAGAGCCAATGTTGTTCGGTTTGGCGAAATTGACTCTGTAGGCGCACCTGATTTCGCTTCTCATGGTATTCTCGTTAGCCCGGAGAATTATCGAGCGTTCGCCCTCTTTGTCGTCGTCATTGTCGTCGATGTATATGTAATCGTCCTCGGCTTGCTCGGAGCTGCCGCGTCTGCGAAGAATAGCCGATCGCAGATATCTGTTGTTTCTCCTTGATTCTCTTGTGGCCGTTGAGCTCAAATTTTATCTGAAATTTATTTAATTTGTTGGTGGCTATGGACGGGAGAAAGACTTGCAAAGGCTGTGCTGCTGTGGTGGTCAAACCCATTATTTGCGAATTCTGCAACATTGCATCCCATCCGGCTTGCATCCCTCGAACTGGACATCCTCATTCCAATAACCAATTTACGGACTGCAGAAGTCGGTTAGGCCCATCTCAATCTACGGATACAAATCTCCTAGACAATATTAAAAAACTAATACACGCGGAGTTTGCCGATTTCCGTAAAAAAATTCGGGAGATGTATCGTGCTGATATGGAGCAAATCAAGGACATAATCTCCTTGTCGACTAGAATGGACCATCTGGAGAACTTACTGGTCAACACTCAACCCTCGGGTCCTTCTCCATCACTTGAGATGGATATCATGGAGGAAATAGAGGATAGGGAAAGAAGATCGACAAGTCTTATATGTTATAATCTGGAAGAATCGGATAATTCAAATTGTTCGGATGCTGATCTGGTTAAAGACATCTTTAAAATAATCCAGCCCGAAATGACTCCGAAGATTAAAACAATGAGACTGGGCAAAAAGCTTCAAGGACACTCCAGACCGTTAAGAGTCTCCCTACTTACCAAACAAGACGCCCTATCGATTCTGCGTAACAAATCAAGTTACTCTGGGCCAGTACGGATTTCTCAAGATCAGACTCTCAAACAAAGGCAGTATTTCAAGGATTTGCAGTCGAGGCTGAGGGCGTTAAAGGATGCGGGCGAGACTAACAAGACAATTCGCTATAAAAATGGAGTGCCTAAGGTTGTCGACATCAGTCATAACGGTACAATAAGAAACTAAACGGGTCCCTTTAGTATACTATCAAAATGTGCGGGGTTTGAGAACAAAATTGTGCGATCTGCGTTGTGCTGTATCCGCTGCCGCCGAAATCTACGATATTATCATTTTTGTTGAGACGTGGTTAAATGACAGTATTTCAGACGCAGAACTTCGCTTCAGTTGCTTCGCAAAGTTTAATGTTTTCCGTGTGGATAGAAGCTATGAAAATACTGGTTATTTGCGTGGAGGCGGTGTTCTTATTGCTGTCCGTGATGATTTGTTTTGTCAAACTTTAAAGGTGACAGCATCGCACGTCGAACAACTCTTTGTTGACATTCGGCTGAATCGTAGGCATTTAGTCATTGGCACGGTATATCTTCCCCCGGCCTCTGACTCTTCTGTTTATGAGTCGCACTGCCTTTCTATTGAGGAGGTGATGGCTGTGTCGCCTGGCGCCGATGTATTGATCGTGGGTGACTACAATTTGTCTAATACTGTTTGGCATAATAATGATGGTTTTCTGAATGTGGATCATTGTGGTCATTTGTCGGATCAGGCGTCCACGGTCATGCGCTTCTTCAATGAATTTAACTTCCATCAACATAATTGTGTTTTAAATGCAGCCCACGGCACGTTAGATCTAGTCTTTTCCACTTTGCGTAATCTGACGGTGCGACCAGCCGATGGGCTCTTATGCACCCAGGATCGATACCACCCAGCTATTGAAATATTGGTGCCGAGGTTGACGTGCTCGTCCCCCCCCCCCCCCCGCTAGATCTTGAATGGAGATGGAATTTTAAACAAGCTAATTATGTAGCTATAAATGCTTATCTGGGAAATATCGGGTGGGACGACGAATTGCGGCACCTCGGCATCGATGAAGCTGTCGAGTTTCTATATCTCCATATAAGCTATGCGTTTTCGGCATATGTTCCGATTTATCCAGTGCGCAGGTCCGTTTATCCTATTTGGTTTACAAGTGAACTGATAGCTCTTACGAAGGCCAAAAGAACAGCTCATTATCATTTTAAAAATACTAATCGTTTCTCGGATTATCTGACATTTTCTCAACTAAGAGCTCAATGTAAATCTCTAGCCTCTAAATGCTTTAAAAACTTCGTGCTGAAATAGGAACATGCAGTCACAAACACTGTAAAAGTTTTCTGGAGCTTTATAAACTCGTGTAGATTTCTGCTATTTGCAGATTATTTAAAATTATTTCGTCGGATAGCAAATCATTTAGATGCAATTCTCTTTCAACAAGACCTCTATCGCTTGGAGTCCTGGTGTAATTCGAATAAATTGCATCTTAATCTATCCAAATGTCATGTGATCCACTTTAGCAAAAAGAAAAATGTTTATAGTTATAACTATATTTTAAACGGATATCCTCTTTCTACGAGAGACATCGTACGAGATTTAGGTGTATTATTTACTACAAATTTATCATTTTATAAACATATTCAATCTGTCACGAGCTGCGCGTATAAAAAACTAGGTTTTGTATTACGATTTTGTAAATACTTTAATAATATTGATACACTAAGACTTCTTTTCTGCGCCTTAGTTAGACCACAATTGGAATATGCGGCCATAGTTTGGGCTCCTTATAATCTTAAATATAGTTTAGAAATTGAGAGGATTCAACACCGATTTCTTCGAAAAGTTAGTTATTATACGGAGAACCCGATGCATTATTACGACCATAATTATGTTTATATGTTAGCTAGGATTAACTTATTATCACTAGGTGATAAACGAACATATTTAGATTTAGTATTTCTTTTCAAATTGATTAACGGACGTATTATCTGTTCCGACTTGTTAGAATGCGTCAAATTACATATCCCGGCCAGACCTCTCAGAAATAACTTAGTCTTCCACGAAGAATCACATCGTACTTCTTACGGTAAATCTAAACCTTTAAACCGAATTTACCTTCTAGCGAATAAATTTTCCAATCATGTGGATTTTTGCTTCCTCATAGAGGAAGCTTTGTTTTCATAAACTTCGTATATGGACCTTTGATCGTATATAAAGCTAGGTCTAATCAACCAAATATTAAAGAAAAATATATGAAATAGGGGTAGAAAAGACCAAAGAAAAAATTGTTTTTTAGTTTTTGATGCCAATGTGTTCAGAATGTTCTAAAACGTCGAAAAATTGCCTTTAAAAAAAATGTCCGTATGTGTGTGTGTGTATTTGTTGTGGTTGCTCTAACTTCCGCAAATATTGAGATATCGGGCTGTTTTTTTTTTTAATCGATAGAGCATCATTCAAGGAAGGTTGGTATTGAATTTGGCGATGATCGGTAAAGGGGTTCTTTTTTTAAAAAATTTTTAAATTTTTTTAGAAATGTCCGTGGTTGCTTTAACTTCCGCAAATATTGAGATATCGGTTTTTTTTTTTTTTAATTGATAGAGCATCATTCAAGGAAGGTTGGTATTGAATTTGGCGATAATCGGTAAAGGGGTTCTTTTTAAAAAAATTTTTGAATTTTTTTAGAAATGTCCGTGGTTGCTTTAACTTCCGCAAATATTGAGATATTGGGTTGTTTTTTTTTTAATCGATAGAGTATCATTCAAGGAAGGTTGGTATTAAATTTGGCGATGTTCGGTAAAGGGATTCTTTTTAAAAAAAAATTTGAGTTTTTTTAGAAATGTTCGTGGTTGCATTAACTTCAGCAAATATTGAGATATCGGGCCGATTTTTTTTTTAATCAATAAAGTATCATTTAAGAAAGGTTGATATTGAATTTGGCGATAATCGGTAAAAGGGTTCTTTTTTTTTAAATTTTTAATTTTTTTAGAAATGTCCCTGGTTGCTCCTTTTGCACAGTTACTCTTTACATCCTTGCGCAAAACATAGGCTACTACGGAATCTCGATTATTCACTTACCGATTAGCTACTTTATTCCTTGGTTTTTCCGGGCGTTTTTTCGGGACTTTCGAGATTGCTCGCTCGCGATGTACGCACAAAACTTCGATATTTCACTTACCGATTACCGATTTTATCCCTTTGTTTTCCCGGGCGTATTTTAAGTCTGTTTGTTCTTTATACACTCATAAACTATTTGACCGATCTGAACCAACTCTTGCACAATTACTCTTTACATCCTTCCGCAAAACATAGGTTACTACGGAACCCCGATATTTCACTTACCGATCAGCGTCTTCATCCTTTGATTTTTCAGGGCGTTTTTTCGGGAATTTCGAGATTGCTCGCTCGCGATGTAC
The DNA here is from genome assembly GCA_030770355.1 of Harpagoxenus sublaevis. NCBI lineage: Eukaryota > Metazoa > Arthropoda > Insecta > Hymenoptera > Formicidae > Harpagoxenus > Harpagoxenus sublaevis. The sequence goes on from JASTWR010001329.1 coordinate 19,350, forward strand.
ACAGAATCTCGATATTTTACTTACCGATTACCGATTTTATCTCTTGGTTTTCCCGGATATTTTTAAAGTGAAATATCGAAGTTCTGTGTACATCGCAAGCGAGCAATCTCGAAATTCCTGAAAAAACGCCCGGGAAAACCAAGGGATGATTGATACTAAACATAAAATCTTTAGTCCATATTTATGTAAATAAAACTTATTAATAACAATAATTAAAAAGTAAAACAAATTCTATTATATTCTTCAGTCATTTCTACCCCTATTTTATATATAATTCTTCAAGATTTGGTTGATTAGACTCAGCTTTATAAAGCTTCTATGTATGTACGAATTCTCCGAAATTTGAAATGTGTGTAACACGAGAACTGATCAATCAAATTTTAAAGAATTATATATGAAATAGAGGTAGAAAAGACTGAAAAATATAATAAAATTAGAAATAGCACGATATTTTAAGAAATGCCTTTGATTGCTCTAACTTTTGTAAGTTTTGAAATATTTGGCTATTTCTAATTTTATTATATTCTTCTGTCTTTTCTACCCCTATTTTATATATAATTGTTTAAGATTTGGTTGATTAGACTCACAATCAGCTTTATAAGGCTTTTATGTATGTACGGATTCCCAGAAATTTTAAATGCCTTTAACTCAAAAACTAATCAATCAAACCTTAAAGAATTATATATGAAATAGAAGTAGAAAATACTGAAAAAATATAATCAAATTAGAAAAGTTGCCAATAATTAATACTAAATTGTCTAAAAACATTAATTTATGAAAAGTCTTAATTAGAATATAATAAACTAAAAAATATAATAGAATTAGAAAAATTAACAATATAATTAAAAAATGTGCAAATTTTATATTTAAAACTGTACCCCCTGCATGAGAAGTTGAGAATTGATATCTCTCATGTGGAGAAAACTGGTCTGGTTTTTAATTATATTAATGAATATAATTAAAGGATAATAATACCTATAAACTATATTTTTTAAATGTATACTTACAATGTGCAATAAAACTATGATTTTACTATAAATTTTTAATGTCTACTTTTTAAAAAAGTATGTCAATCGAAGTCGAATGAAAATCAGAGAGAGAACTAATTTTCATCTTATAAATGACTATATAAGTTGCTGGTTTCACATATTATATGTCAATTTTTATATGTGTTAATCTGTTTTTTCAATTTGTTGTTTGGAAGAATTTTGTAACTGAAAGAATTAAGAAATGGAAGAATTAAGAAATAGTAAGTATTTGCTGTTAGTAGGTAGCAATTTAGTAAAGATAATAATTGATTTTTATATTGGCATAACAGACAATACCTGCATAACATATGTATGTATATAAATTAATATAATATCTTTGGTTATAAAATTTTAGTTTTGGAAAACGGTCTGGATGACCTGCTATTAAGTTGCATGTTGAAATATGAGAAGGAACGTATGTACGAATTCTCCGAAATTTGAAATGTGTGTAACACGAGAACTGATCAATCAAATTTTAAAGAATTATATATGAAATAGAGGTAGAAAAGACTGAAAAATATAATAAAATTAGAAATAGCACGATATTTTAAGAAATGCCTTTGATTGCTCTAACTTTTGTAAGTTTTGAAATATTTGGCTATTTCTAATTTTATTATATTCTTCTGTCTTTTCTACCCCTATTTTATATATAATTGTTTAAGATTTGGTTGATTAGACTCAGCTTTATAAGGCTTTTATGTATGTACGATGTACACAGAACCTCGATATTTTACTTACCGATTACCGATTTTATCCCTTGGTTTTCCCGGACATTTTTAAAGTAAAATATCGAAGATTTGAAATTAGAGGAATTTAGTTATGATCCAAATTACGAATATAAATTTTTTCCGAGAGTAATAATTGGGAAAATGGATGCAATATGTGATCATTGTCAAGCCAAAAAGTTTAAAACTTAAGCACCTGGAATGTGTTGTTCAAACGGAAAAGTTAAACTACCACCTTTAAATCAACCACCCGACACACTCCTTATGTTTGTCCACAATATGGATATTGAAACACAAGTGAACCCCGAAAGCACACGATATCCTATGGATGTCCATTGGAGTCCACTTAAAGTTCCTGGACTTTAAATGGACTCCAATGGACGTCCATAGGATATCGTGTGCTGTCGGGAAAGTTGTTTGAAAAAAAAGGATCTCCGGGCAAAGCCCGGGTAACCAGCTAGTTATTTAATTAATACTAAACATAAAATCTTTAGTCCATATTTATGTAAATAAAACTTATTAATGACAATAATTAAAAAGTAAAACAAATTCTATTATATTCTTCAGTCATTTCTACCCCTATTTTATATATAATTCTTTAAGATTTGGTTGATTAGACTCAGCTTTATAAAGCTTCTATGTATGTACGAATTATCCGAAATTTGAAATGTGTGTAACACGAGAACTGATCAATCAAATTTTAAAGAATTATATATGAAATAGAGGTAGAAAAGACTGAAAAATATAATAAAATTAGAAATAGCACGATATCTCAAAATTAATGGAAATTAGAGCAACATTTAAATTTTAACAAATAATATATGAAATAGGGGTAGAAAAAACTGAAAAATATAACTAATCAACCAAATCTTAAAGAATTATATATGAAATAGGGGTAGAAAAAACTGAAAAATATAAGAAAATTAGAAATAGCCCGATATCTCAAAATTTGTGGAAATTAGAGCATATTTTAAAATTTCAACCTTTAAGGGCTACATCTCAAGTCTCAATATTTAGAAATGTCCCTGGTTGCTCTAACTCATGCAAATATTGAGATATAGGGCTAAATTTTTTTTTAATTGATAAAGTATTATTTAAGGAAGGATGGAATTGAATTTAGCGATAATTGGTAAAGGGCTTCTTTCTTTATAAAATTGTGAATTTTTTAAAAATGCCTTTGATTGCTCTAACTTTTGTAAGTTTTGGAATATTGGGCTATTTCTAATTTTATTATATTCTTCTGTCTTTTCTACCCCTATTTCATATAAAATTCTTTAAAATTTGGTTGATTAGACTCATGTTTATGTAAGGACGGATTCCCCGAAATTTTAAATGTCTTTAACTCAAAAACTAATCAACCAAATCTTAAAGAATTATATATGAAATAAGGGTAGAAAAGACTGAAAAATATATTAAAATTAAAAAAATTACTAAAATCTTAAAATTTTAACTTTTAAGGGCTACATCTCAAGTCTCAACAATTGAGACTTTTCATAAATTGATATTTTTTGACAATTTAGTATTAATTATTAGCAATTTTTTTGATTCTAATATATTTTTCAGTTTTTTCTACCTCTATTTCATATATAATTCATTATGGTTTGGTTGATTAGACCCAGCTTTATAAAGCTTCGATATATGTACAAATTCTCCACAATTTCAAATGAGAAAAAGAAAGAGAGAGAGAAAGAGAGAGAGGGCAAAAGGGCGCTTATTGCAAAAGCATTGATCGTTTTTTAAATAAAACTGACGTAAGTGTCTAGCCTAGCATCAGCTAATGTATGCCAAAAAGCCTAAAGTGCGTTCAGTTTTATTGGGAAACGATCAGTGTTTCGCCAAAGGGCGGCCTTTTGCAAAAGGGCTAGTCTTTTTGCAAAAGGGCTAATTTTTTAATTGCAGTTAGAACATCTCAAGTTTTAATAATTGAGACTTCAAAAAATGATTTTTTAGGATAATAAAAAAAGTGAGCAAGTAGAAACTTGCACATTGCTTCCATATAGCTTTTAAGTGTGCAAGTAGCAACTTGCACATTGCTTCCTCATAGCTTTTAAGTGTGCAAGTAGAAACTTGCACATTGCTTCCTCATAGCTTTAAAGTGTGCAAGTTGAAACTTGCACATTGCTTCCTCATAGCTTTAAAGTGTGCAAGTAGAAACTTGCACATTGCTTCCTCATAGTTTTTAAGTGTGCAAGTAGAAACTTGCACATTGCTTCCTCATAGTTTTTAAGTGAGCAAGTAGAAACTTGCACATTGTTTTCTCATAGTTTTAAGTGAGCCAGTAGAAACTTGCACATTGCTTTTTCATAGTTTTTAAGTGAGCCAGTAGAAACTTGCACATTGCTTTCTCATAGTTTTTAAGTGAGCCAGTAGAAACTTGCACATTGCTTTCTCATAATTTTTAAGTGAGCTAAGTAGAAACTTGCGCATTACTTAATCAACATTTTATTTCGCTTATAAAGCTTCCTCTATGAGGAAGCCAAATTAAAAAATATTTACTAATAATTGTACATCAAATAAAAAACAAGCTTCCTCATAGAGGAAGCTTTATAAGCGAAATAAAATGTTGATTAAGTAATGCGCAAGTTTCTACTTGCTCACTTAAAAATTATGAGAAAGCAATGTGCAAGTTTCTACTGGCTCACTTAAAAACTATGAGAAAGCAATGTGCAAGTTTCTACTGGCTCACTTAAAAACTATGAAAAAGCAATGTGCAAGTTTCTACTGGCTCACTTAAAAACTATGAGAAAACAATGTGCAAGTTTCTACTTGCTCACTTAAAAACTATGAGGAAGCAATGTGCAAGTTTCTACTTGCACACTTTAAAGCTATGAGGAAGCAATGTGCAAGTTTCAACTTGCACACTTTAAAGCTATGAGGAAGCAATGTGCAAGTTTCTACTTGCACACTTAAAAGCTATGAGGAAGCAATGTGCAAGTTGCTACTTGCACACTTAAAAGCTATATGGAAGCAATGTGCAAGTTTCTACTTGCTCACTTTTTTTATTATCCTAAAAAATCATTTTTTGAAGTCTCAATTATTAAAACTTGAGATGTTCTAACTGCAATTAAAAAATTAGCCCTTTTGCAAAAAGACTAGCCCTTTTGCAAAAGGCTGCCCTTTGGCGAAACACTGATCGTTTCCCAATAAAACTGAACGCACTTTAGGCTTTTTGGCATACATTAGCTGATGCTAGGCTAGACACTTACGTCAGTTTTATTTAAAAAACGATCAATGCTTTTGCAATAAAGCGCCCTTTTGCCCTCTCTCTCTTTCTCTCTCTCTTTCTTTTTCTCATTTGAAATTGTGGAGAATTTGTACATATATCGAAGCTTTATAAAGCTGGGTCTAATCAACCAAACCATAATGAATTATATATGAAATAGAGGTAGAAAAAACTGAAAAATATATTAGAATCAAAAAAATTGCTAATAATTAATACTAAATTGTCAAAAAATATCAATTTATGAAAAGTCTCAATTGTTGAGACTTGAGATGTAGCCCTTAAAAGTTAAAATTTTAAGATTTTAGTAATTTTTTAAATTTTAATATATTTTTCAGTCTTTTCTACCCTTATTTCATATATAATTCTTTAAGATTTGGTTGATTAGTTTTTGAGTTAAAGACATTTAAAATTTCGGGGAATCCGTCCTTACATAAACATGAGTCTAATCAACCAAATTTTAAAGAATTTTATATGAAATAGGGGTAGAAAAGACAGAAGAATATAATAAAATTAGAAATAGCCCAATATTCCAAAACTTACAAAAGTTAGAGCAATCAAAGGCATTTTTAAAAAATTCAAAATTTTATAAAGAAAGAAGCCCTTTACCAATTATCGCTAAATTCAATTCCATCCTTCCTTAAATAATACTTTATCAATTAAAAAAAAATTTAGCCCTATATCTCAATATTTGCATGAGTTAGAGCAACCAGGGACATATCTAAATATTGAGACTTGAGATGTAGCCCTTAAAGGTTGAAATTTTAAAATATGCTCTAATTTCCACAAATTTTGAGATATCGGGCTATTTCTAATTTTCTTATATTTTTCAGTTTTTTCTACCCCTATTTCATATATAATTCTTTAAGATTTGGTTGATTAGTTATATTTTTCAGTTTTTTCTACCCCTATTTCATATATTATTTGTTAAAATTTAAATGTTGCTCTAATTTCCATTAATTTTGAGATATCGTGCTATTTCTAATTTTTTTCATGAGGCCATGGACTCATTCAAACGATCATTAATTCAATGTCTTCGATAAATGTTCTTTTGCGTATTTTGCGTTTCTTCAATATGTAACATATCTACCTGTACTAAAGGGACCATATCCCGTTTTAAATAAATAAATAAAATAAAATAAATCTCTATAGCGCGCAGTTCGTAAGATCCCTCGGGAATAACGATCGCGAGATCCTCGGTGTCGAAGTAAAACGTATTGTTAGTAGAGTCGATGTTCGGTATCGTGTTGTACGTTTCGAAATTCGCGAGACCTATCTCGTATTCGCCGTCGTTCAGATCCAGGGCGGGAAAGTAGCTCGAGGTGAGAACGCTGGTCCTCCCGGTCAACGTGAGAGTCAGCGACATGACCGGGACGACTCAAAGACGCTTTTAATCAATCTCTCGCAGAAATCGCAGACACAACTGACCGCAGATACTCTGATCCAGGGTTGAAAACCGGAACAAAAATATGCTCTTTGGAGTGCTTTTGAACCGGTTTGAGTTCAAAAACCGCTCCAAAAACCGAGTGAATTTATGGAGTAAATTATTTGGAACCTGGGATGTAAACCGAACCGAACCATTAAAGTTTGTACGCTCCGAGTAAACGGAGCAAATTTCGAATTTTAAAATTGCTCCGGTATCGAACCGGAACATAAAAAACCGGTTTTGGAACGGTTTCTTTATTTACAAAGGAGTTAATTAATACATATAAAATAAAATAATAAATTATTATATTATATATGTAGGGGAGACCGGGGCTAACTCGACACAATTTTTTCAAAGGCAATTTTCAACAACCAATTAAAAAATATTCAAGCAAATTTAATGGTACATATTTAAAGAGTGTTCCTTTAGGTACAAAATTGTATAAAGAAGTTTTGTTGTACGTCGCTTTGTTTTGCCCCTAGGAGAGAAAAAGTGACGCGAAGACAAATTTTCAAATTGAAAAATGCGGGGGCAAACTTGACACTTTGTCTAATCGATACGATTTGATCTAAAACTTATTTTTTTATTGTCTAAAAATAAAATACGTTGTTTATCGTGTATTTAGAAAGTACAAAAATTTGGAATAAAGCAAAACAATCATTGGAAATGATGAGAAAAAAAATTGTTAAACTTTCAATTATCTTCCTCTGAATTCAAGTCTTTCTGAAAAACGCTGGCATGCCCGGGCTTGAAATTGCAGTATATCGCACCACTGGTGTTTATAAACACAAGATTGTATTCCTTATATGACAATTTCCTAGTTGCTACGCAAAATTCATAGTAACTATAAGTAAATGGAAAGCAGGATATGCGCACTCCTATTAATTAAATTAATTAGATTAATAAGTTAAATTAATTTAATTTTTTATATTTTTCTATTTTATTACCTACTTTTTGAATACAGAAACCGCTCCAAAACCGGTTTTTTATGCTCCGGTTTTATACCGGAGCATTTTAAATTATAATAAAAAACGGTTTGTTCCGAATCGGAGCGATTTTATAATTCGAAATTTGCTTCGTTCTCTCGGAGCATACAAACTTCAACGGTTCGGTTCGGTTTACAACGCTGCTCTGATCGAACCTCTGATACGACCGACGATTGTACGTGACGCTCGCGTCGCGTCCGAGATATCGCTCGAGTTCCACCGGGGGTCGAAGATTTCCGAAAACGTCGAAGTAGATCGCGCTGTTTCCCTTCTTCGCGTAGGCGACCCAGTGCGTACCCGGACCACCCGCGTCGTCGAGATTCACGATTCCGCTCTCGTTGCGACGCGCTCTCGACGGTAGCGCGTCGCGCATGAACACACCCCTGAAATGAGGTATTCGCGAGCGGCGCGCGATCCGATTTAACTGCTCGTCCGTCGTGGCCGTCGGACGCCGACAGATCGGGCGTCACTAGCGTCTCTTTCCGCGATATTTTTTTTTACTCCTTCTCGCTCTTCTGGTCGTCGCGCCGCTACCGCGTTTGTACGGCGCGAGATACAGCCCGCGACCCTCCATCGCGCGATTGTTACGTGCCAGTTTTTCGAGCTGACGTCTGGCGGCCTTGTCGTCGTTCACGGCCTTGGCCACGCCGGCCGCTCCACCGATCAAAGATCCGAGGGCCCCCAACATCGGTAGAAGGGGCAAGAAACCCCCGCGTTTCGCCGCCGGAAGAACTCTCTTCCTCGTCGTCGTCGTTCTTCTCTTCCTCTTCCTCATACCCATACCTAGCTTCGTCTTTGCTCTCATAGCAGCCCATACGGCGGCCGCGGCGGCTCTCTCCCCGAGGGTCGCGTCGCTCGCCGAAACACGTTCGCGCGCTCTCTCAGCAAGCGCTCGATCGGCGACGTGTCGATCGGCGAGGTCGCTGTTTCGAGAGTAAGCGATGTCGTGCTCGCGACACGCCGCGTCCAACGGATTGACGCCTCGATCGCCGCGCGCTAGTCGTTTCGTGAGACGAGTACCGGGTCCGCAGAACTGATAGCCGGGAATGTGCAGCTCGAAGGGGAGCGCGTTTATCGCCCTGTTCAACAGTCCGCCGCCGACGCTCTGCGTCGCGTACGACATTCGTCGCGCGATCGCAGGACGACCTCGCGCTTGTCCGTCGGTAAGAGAGACATCGCGATCACTGAGCGAACGATCGGTCGTTCGCGCGTATAAACAAAACGAGCGCGCACGCGCGCGATACGCGACAGATGCAATTCGTGAGACAATCGACGACGATAGGCGTGCCTAATCTCGATCGCAAGACGCGACTGGGGTCGGGTCTAGCGGTCAGAGAGACGCGCCGACACGGCCCTTTGCTGCCGAACGCGATACGTTGCGTCATCTGTGGCCCCTCCAACTGCGGTAAGACGAACGTCCTGATAAGTCTGTTGGAAAGCCCGAACGGCCTGCGTTTCGAGAACGTGTACGTGTACTCGAAATCTCTGCATCAACCGAAGTATCGATACCTCGAGAGACTGCTCGAATCGATGGACGAGATCGGTTATCACGCGTTCTCCAACAATCGGGAAGTCGTGCCGCCGAGCGAGGCGCTCCCCGATTCGATATTCGTCTTCGACGACGTGGCCTGCGACAGGCAAGACGCGATCAGGGAGTATTTCGCGATGGGTCGACACTCGAACATCGATTGTTTCTATCTCTGTCAGACGTACGCTAAGATACCGAAGCACCTGATACGCGACAACGCTAACATGCTGATTCTTTCAGACAGGACGGCACCAATCTGAGGCACGTGTACGACGATCACGTGAACCCCGATATGCCGTTCGAGGATTTCTGCGCGCTATATCGCGAGTGTTGGCGACGCAGGCACGGCTTTGCGGTGATAGACAAGGACAGCGCGCTGCAAAACGGTAGATACAGACGAGGATTCAACGACTTCGCCGTGCTGTAGATCGATCAGTCGGGAACGATGAGCGGCGCGGAGATAACCTCGAAGGACGCCGTCGAGCGGGAGAGAACCGCGAGAGAGATCGCCAAGACGCGCGCCTCGATTCGCAAAAAATACAGAGCGTTGAAAACCGGCAAGATCGAGAGCGAGATCGCTCTCGAGAGGCAGTTCAAGCCGATCGTCGATCCGCTGAAGCAGATCGCCGAACGCGGAGGCGAGCCCGAGGACGACGGCGTCGTCGTTAAGAAGAAGCGCGAGGAGAGCGACGACGATGGAGAAATCGCGCGGAAAACGAAGACTAAAAAGAAAAGATCGAGCGCCGCGTCGAACATGCTCGCAATTCGCTCCACGCCTCTGGAACCGCGGGGGTTGTCGAGCGTCGCGTCGGACGCGCTCGCGATTCGATCCAGCACGCCTCTGGAACCGCGGAGGTTGTCGCTGAGAGAGGAGGACGTCTTCCAGTCGACGCAGCCTTCTCTCGAAACGTCCATCAGAGAGGCTCTGCAAACGCCGGAGAGTCGCGAGAATCTGCGGAGGAATCAATTGGGACCCTTGGGAAAGAAATACGTGGACGCTCTTTTTTTCGGCGGGGACACGATCGATCACGTTTACGGCGTGTACGTCGCGAACGACGGCCCGATGCTCGGCGACAAACGGTTCGAGATGCTCGCGGACGATTCCGTGATCGTGGACGGGGTGACGTACAAGGGCACGCCCGGCTTGTACGAATTGATCTTCAAGAGACTTCCCGATGACGCGATCTACACCAAGGATGACCTGCACAAATATAGAAGTCTACTGTTGGCGACGAACGCTCATAAACGCGGTTACAAAGCCGAGAATCCTATCAAGGGTAGCAAGGGGTACAAATACAAGAATATCATCGCTCCGCTCCTGCCTCGCGAGAGACTCGGCAGCGCTAGAAAAGGCGCCGGCGTGACCAACCTACCGTCGACCATGAGACTGAATCGCAACAAGGTAGATTACGTTCACTGGGACGACCCAAACGAACTCGTCGATCGTTCTGTCGATAATCGAGGAGCTTTGAGAGGCCGGGCTGATTATAAATTGAACCGTCGCGACGATCTCGACGGCAGTGCGACGATGTCGGTGAACAAGTTCGGAATGTCTCTGGAGAGACGCGGCGACGACGGAGGACCCGCGACGGGGAGATTGCGATCCTCGATCGAATCCTTGCGAAGCTACGTGCGCGACAGCGCGCTTTGTTCGGGGCAGGACTCCTTCGACGCGAAGAAACGCAAGATGCGACACGTGGGCGCGCCGGAGTGGGACGCCGACGCGACGAACAAGAGCTACGTCGAGCGCGGACTCGGGGATCTGAAACGCGAGATGGAGGCGCTGTCCGGTATTATCTCCTCGGAATAGATATCGTCGATCCCCTCGCCATGGCTGATTGCGATAAAAATTAATCGGTTAGTCGATGTAATTTCCACGTGGGACAGTTCTTCATCGCGAAAAAATATTACCTCGTCCGAGCAGAGCGAAGACCGTCGTCCGTCGAACCGCGAACCGTCGCGCGTCTTGAGCGAGTCGTTCGAGCGTCGAGACACCCCGCATTTATACGCGAGAGATCTGCCCCGGAAACTCCGAGGGAGAGACGCGCGCTAAAAAACACCGTTATCGCCCGATTAAACGAGAGGGCACCTTCAGACTTCCGCTGGAGAAGGATGCGCCGTTATCGCCCCGATAAAACCCGACTCGAGAACGCTCCGCTATCGCCCCGACCGCATCCGTCGTCCTCGCGCACCCCCGGCGTCCACGCGCCGTCCACCCCCGTCCCCGAGAGTCGCGAGCCATCGCGCCTCGCGAGGAAAGTCTGCGGCGGCGACCCCTGCGCCCGCCGCCCCGCGAGGGACGATGTCTCGCCCCGGGGGAAAAAAAACGGTGGCGACCTCTGCGCCCGCCGCCCCGCGAGAGAGACGATGTCTCGCCCCGGGGAAAAAAAATCTCACCGCGTCGCCCCTGATCGAGCCCAGGGGAGATAATCTCGACGATCCGCCCCTGGGCGCGGGGAGGTCCGCTGCGGTAAGGGGAAAGAAATTTTCCCCTCGTCGCCCACCTGCCTCTCGCCCACCCCTCACGGCAATCCCCACGACTCGCTGCGGCCCGTCCCGACCCCCCGAACGGAGCTCCCGTCACTTTAGACCATCGGCTGTACACCTACTGCTTTTAAAACATTTATTGCCTGAAAATTGTCCGGACAAATGTGTGCCTCTGTTATATGAGATAATAAATTTGAGCCTGCTTCTGTGGCATTATCGATTCTCCAAGTCTCTACAAAATCGGAATATAATGCAATTATTTCTCCTTTACAATATAATTTATCATGCGTTCTAAAAAAACTCGTTAATCTTTTTACTAAATGCGGGAAATTGTATGAAGCATAATATTTTTTATTATTGTAAATGAAATATGGTTTGTGTGTTTCAACGCCGAGTTGTCTATAAGCGGCTCGATTATTGCTACCTTGATCACACGTAACAAGTTGTACATTAGCACCCGTTTCATTCAACTTTTGTAAACAGATTTTTAGTAACTCAACCATTTCAGTTGACTTTATGCCGCCCTTACCTGGAAGAAAATACGCAAGAGGTTGTCGCCATGGATGACGTGCATTCAAGCTATCTAGGCAAAATACGAAAACAAACTTAGCTCTTCCTTCTTTTCTACCGAGAGGTCCCAAATCAACTAGACCTTCTAATTGGTCCAATTTCGAAGAATATTCTTCACGGCTTTTAATAGACATTTTATCCCATTTTAAAGCATACATTCTTTCTTCCTCTGGTAATTGCGAAATTTTGTCTGTCATTTTTTGAAATATAATATCACAAAATCCTGGCTTTATATCATATTCTTCTATCCATCTTCTGATTGTTCGCTGTCCAGGAATATTACAACCAGCTTTTTTTAGGCGGCAAAATGCTGATGTTGAATAGTAGTACAACTGTTTCGCCAAACTTTTTTCTTCCTCTGTATATTGTGTACGTGGTGTATGAAGTTGCAAATGAATGCTTTTTGCAACAGGATGCAGTTCATGTTCATTTATTAATTGTTTTAGTGTTTTTTTAGTCTTTTTTTTACTACTTTTCGGTTTTTTACACATTTTTGCCATACATTTGATGCGATATTCTGCACGCCTTAATTGTTGTCGCAAATACAGATTTTCCGTTTTCAGATCCTCTATTACTTTTGCATCTTGATTATTTGTTTGCGTGCAATTATTTTGGCGTTCATCATTTGTAGGTGGGATAGATGGCTCGAGATGCACCCATTCCATTACATCTTTCTCTTCCGCAGGTACATCAAAATTTATATTAGCACGTTTATATGTACGCAATGCAGACTGTTTAGGCATTTGTTCTTCAAACATGACGTTTTCATCATTGAGAGGAAATGGTGCTGTATAATTTCTCTGTACTTGATCCTCTTCAATTTCAACATTTGTACTGTTTGCGGAAGAGCCTGTGCCACCGTATGGAATTGGTACAGCATCCCGTGTCAATCGTACTTTTGTGGCGTTTATAAAAGACGTAGCAGTAAAATGATTCTCGCACAATCCTACTTTCCGAAGGGTAACAGGAGCAAATTTCTCTAATTTAGTATTCCCTGCAACATAAATATAAAAAAGTACATTACAATTACGATTACACGGTTTATTATTAAAAATAAAATTGCGATACAATGTTATACGGAGTGTGTACAAACTTATCTTAAGTCTGATCTCTGGAATGCTGGTGGGAGGAAGCAACACATTGAAAGAACACTCGTTGAATTTTGAATCTTACCTTAATAGAAAATAAATGACTCTACTGGCAGAACTAATTCACAGAATACCAGCATTTGCTGCTCGGGGTAAGGAAAACTGCCGAAAACCTTACCAGTATTCGCAACACAAGTATTTCACACTCAAAGTATTTCAGTTCAAACACATATAAATCATACAGAATACAAATCATAAAGAATGTGCATAATGATAATTCAGATGATACATAAGAATCATAGGCCAAATAAACACACAAATCATATATCGAATAAACAAACGTAAATCGTATGTCGAATACGCCAATAATGAAGAGATGAATGGACTGTAACTCAAAGTAATTATCGATTGATAATACTGATATGGAACTTCGTACTTAACGCATGAATCGAATTATAACTCTACTTCTTGTAATACAATTCGTTAGAAACGTAAGATATAACCGTGTTATAATCAACGTATAACTTGTCTTGAATATATCAGAAACCGTCGCAATAGTCACAAAGAAAGATAAGAACTGTATCGTGTTACTGCGTTCCGCAAAGAAAGAATGACGAGCCGTTCCGTCAAAGAGATTGAAACGCGTAGGTACAACAACGCGTCACACACACTCAAAGATTTATCGTATTCCCATATACGGTACCGGCGAATTAATACAATGCACAGAATGTATTAGAAATACCTTGCCAGGTCGCACACGCAGTTATCGAGCGCTCGATACAATTACCGTGAAAGAAACTAAGTTAGAAAGAATGAACGTGTGAGCTAAGCTCCTCGCTCGGTTACGGCACCATGGCCAGTGGTGCAAAAAATCTGAGACACACCTGGAACTACCGAGGGTCAATATAACAAACGTAACCCGTCGATCGCAACGTTCCTGTTCCAGAATCAGTCTCCTCACCTTGTGAATGTACTCTGTCTGCGCCTACATAGTAGGGAACAGAGTTTACCGCTCGTATGAATTGAAGGTCCTTCCTCGCTCGTTTCCAGAAGGATCGTTACTGTAAGATGGCGACGAAGCCACGTCGTCCCGCTCTCAGAATTCCAAGTCGTTCGGTCCCATCGAATTCCGCAATCCTCACAGTTCCTCAGTGGATCGGTGGATTGACGATACGCTATGTTCGCTGTAACGCGACTCGCACACGCTTCGTATAATTGACTCGACAGTACAAAGAACAATCTCAGGACGAACCACACGTCCGTCGTCACTACTCGACTATCGTTACAAGAATAAGAAGGAAACCGTTCCTTCTTTTCCGCGTGGACGATTCGAGTCCACCCGTTCCGATTCGTTCACTTTCCAAGTTGCGAACCAGGAAGTGGCGCCGCTCGCCATTCGTGGTGCGTTCATAGTGCGCTCATAGTGCGTTCACGAGAGATACCCGATTTGATCTATTCGATTTCTACTTTATCTTTTCTCAGTCGGTAATTCCGTCACCTATTTTCTATTCAATTTCTAACAGAGTGTTCGGTAATTCGCGCCCAGTACTAACAGTTGTAAAAAGAAAAGTCGAAAAATGTAGAATCACTTTATCCAACCGTGTTTAAAGACGTAGTAATTATAATATGTCACTGAGGTAATAAACGTCGCCTTTTTCTTTAAAGTGATTTAAAAGACAGCTTGTTTATTAACATTAAAAGTTAAATTAACCGAATACGGGTTAAAACCAATAATCGAAAACGTATGTCATGACAATTACAATTGACTAAAACCAACAGTTATTTACATGAAATATATAATACATAAAAAAAGCAGATACGTATTTTTTATTTGTCCAAAATATATATATATTTTTGCAAATGTAAGCAATTAAAGCAATACAATTTTCGAAAAAATGAAGAAGTCGTCAACTTCACAAATTAATATCTCTGGTTATATTTGTCATAGAGCGATTCTTATAAAAGCTATTTCAAGCTAAGGAGACAATCTTTTTGAAAAAAATAGTTTAAGTTACAAGAAATTCCACATTTCAATTGTTATAAGCAATTAACGCGAGCACGGCACGGCATCTCAGTCATTAAAGTTGTATAAAAAATAGAATCCATCGTTTCTTTATATAATAAAAAATACGTGTACTTTCAGAATGAAGTAGGGAATAAGATAGCATCATTTAAAAAATTTTGAAAAATGTACTTTTTATTGAAAAAATTAATTAAACATTTTAATTGCTTATAACAATTGAAAATTGCAATTTCTTGTAACTTAAACTATTTTTTTCAAAAAGATTGTCTCCTTAGCTTTAAAATGCTTTTTTAAAGCTTTCTCTACGATAAATATAACCAGAGATACTAATTTTTGAAGTTGAACGGAACGTAGCGCGTAAGAGAAGCGAGACGGATAAGAGAAAATTTCGGCAGCTCGTATACGAATCGGCTTTCGGGGAAGAACGAGACGTCCGAGTGTATATCTGCGCTCTTCTACCCGCCCGAAGCTGACCGAGCCGTGCCGAGCCGCCGCCGAGCGACCAGCGCTGAGCGCACACGTACACGGCATCGTCAGCTGTATGCGTGTCCCCACCATGCGCGCAGGCAGCGGGCAAAACAGCACCATTGGCATCTCTTATGACAATTACTCCGGTCTTGGGCAACACAACACTGCGGCTGCGGCGCGCCGATGCCGCCGAGCGAGCGAGCGAGAATGTGAATATCTTTCCCTCCTTCTCGCTTTCGCTCAGCTGATACGATCGAGGGCGCTAGCCCAGCGAGCGTTCTATTGCTTTCTTGATCGCATCAGCTGAGTCAGATCGAGAAGGAGGAAATGATACATTCATTCTCTCTCTCTCTCTCTCTCTCTCTCTCTCTCTCTCTCTTTTGAGCCAATTGATGCAAGTGATTTGATACAAATTGTTAGGGAACTGCCACAAAAGAGCGGAACAGAGGAAGGGATAACCAGTAATATACTAAAAATGGTGATACATGAGATAAAAGACGAATTTGTGGGGGTGATAAATGATTCGCTTAGTACAGGTAAATGTCCAGAGGGGTGGAAAACATTCACGATAATACCGATACCAAAGGTAAATAAGCCAAAAAAAGCGAGCGAATATAGACCGATTAATATGTTACCGATGTATGAAAAAGTTTTAGAGTTAGTTGTTAAAAGACAGTTGGAAAAATTTATAGAAGATAATGAAATAATAACCGAACATCAATCAGGATTTAGGAAACAACAGTCGTGTGAGACAGCAATTCAAAGTATTATCGAGGACTGGAAGCGATTAGTTGAGGAGAAAAAAATGGTAGGAGTAATATTCCTTGATCTTAAAAGAGCGTTCGAAACAGTAGATAGAGTAAGATTATTGGAAAAATTATATCAGTATGGAATAAGAGGAGTGGTATTGGAATGGATAAATTCGTACTTAAATAATAGAAAGCAGCAAGTTAGATTCAATGATATATGTTCGGAAATAATTGATACTGTATATGGCGTGCCACAGGGATCTGTACTAGGACCCTTATTGTTTATTTTGTATATAAACGATATAGTTAAAGTTTGTCCAAAGGGAAGTAGATTTAAGTTATTTGCAGATGACACGACCGTAAGTGTAACAGGAGAAAGCTGTGAAGAATTAGAAATAAAATTAAATATGGTGTTCGGTATAGTTGAAGAATGGATGAATGTAAATATGTTGAAATTGAATGCAGATAAGACCAAATATATGATAGTTAGAAGTATAAGGAAAGAAGTAAAAACAGACATAATAGTGAAAAGCTTAAATGGAACTGTAATAAAGCGTGTGGAGAAAACAAAACATTTGGGTGTTATGATTGATAGTAGACTCCGTTGGGAGGAGCACTGTGATTATATGTTAAAGAAAATCGGGAAAAAAGTAAGCTTTCTGAATAGAATAGGAAATGATATATCGGTGTACACTAGATGTACTGTGTATAAGTCAATCATAGCACCTTATTTTGAGTATTGTGCAACGTTGTTAGTAGGCATGGGTGAAACGCAGCTGAATCGACTGCAAGTGGCTCAAAACCGAGCCATGAGGGTCATTTTACAATGTTCGCGATATACTAAAGTAGAATTAATGCTGCAAACCCTTAGGTTTATGAGTGTGAGACAGAGGCTAAGATACAATGTGTGCATTTTTATTTTTAAGATAGTAAAAGGTATGTTGCCAAAACACTTAGGTAATAGGATAGAAATAGTAGGAGATGTGAGTGGAAGGCAAACGAGACAGACCGGGAGTATTGCAATACAATTTCGTAGAACGAAAAGCGGACAAAAAAGTTTGTTTTATGAAGGTTTGAATATGTACAACGCCTTACCGACTGAATTAAGGCAATGTGAAAAATTAGATCAATTTAAACGTATGTTAAAAGAATATATTGTACCTCATGTTGAATAATTGTAGACATTTGATGTAAATAATAGCCGAGAAGGCTAATAAAGCTCAATCAATCAATCAATCTCTTTCTCTCTTTCTCTCTCTTTCTCCACTTCGGCCTTAAGATGGTTGTGCTCCTATCTCGATGACAGAAAACAAGCTGTGCGTGATCCTGAAACGAGGAAGACGTCGTCAGAGCGTCCAGTGTTCACCGGTGTGCCTCAGGGCTTAATATTGGGACCTCTTTTATTTGTCCTCTACTTGATTGGTTTCGGCAGAGTTTTTAGTCACTGTAAATACCATTTCTACGCTGATGATCTGGTAATTTATCTACACACTGAGCTTAAAAATCTAACTGAAGCTATTCTCAGAATAAACGAGGACATTACTAGCATCACGCACTGGGCTACAACTAACAAGCTATCTCTTAATCCTAGCAAGACCAAAGCCATGATCATGGGCACCTCTAGATTCATCAGTGGACTGAACTTGGATGAATTGCCTAGAATCTTCATCAACGATGCAGCAATTCCTTACTGCGACACAGTGCAGTACCTGGGTGTCTATATTGCGAGCTCACTTTCTTGGGAGAAACATATTACTAAAACATCAGCCAAAGTCAATGCAACTCTCCATCAGCTAAAGCTCTGCAAACACCTACTACCGCCTCATCTCAGATCACGGCTTATAACTACCCTGATTCTGCCACTGTTCGATTATTGTTGTACCGCACTCACTGACATCACTACCGAACACAACCTTCGTCTACAAAGGTCTTTGAATACTTGTGTTCGGTTCATCTTCCAGGTAAAACGGGATGAGCACATAACTCCTTTCTATGAGAAGCTACAATGGCTCAAGATTAGATCCAGGCGTATCTACTTTGTCGGCTGTCTGACCTTCAAACTCTTGAAGCTTGAAACCTCTGATGCTACTTCTTGTAGATTTGAACGTAGATGCGATATAGTCTCCCGAGATACTAGGGCATCGGCTGATGCTCTCATCCTGCCGCAATGTAGCACAGAATTTTATAGACGCTCTTTCATCTGCTCAGCCGTTGAGTTTTGGAACAGTATTTCAACCGACATAAGTCGTGCACCTACCCTTGACGCATTCAAACTAAAATTGTACGACTATCTGCTCAGTAATAATGTCTGACGTCTTTTGTGATATTTCTGTAGAACTTATATATACACATACATTTTTCTTTAATTATTTTATTTTTGTTTTTATCTCTTATACAATATTTGTTATATTTTGTATGTGATGGCAATTATTCTTGTACAAGTTCTCACGCTTGAGGGGACATTGTCCCGGAGCGTATAATAAATAGCAATTTCTTTCTCTCTCTCTCTCTCTCTCTCTCTCTCTCTCTCTCTCTCTCTAACATATTCATTTAGGGTTCCGTCCTTCGCGAGTCGCACCTTGGTTCGGCGCTGCTATAAGAGATTTGATGAGCGGGCGTTTGTCCAGACTCTTACCTCTAAGCTCTCTACATCTTTTCCGTGCAATTTTGGTCTGACGAGCCCGGGCGAGTCTGACATTGACAACATCCTGAGCACCATAACCAAGGACATTACTGCAAGCTTGGACCTACATGCTCCTGTTCATTCTTTTCGTGTGACTCGTCCGTCTGCACCTTGGCTCACTGGCGACCTCTCACGCCGAATTCGGCATCGCAACAATCTCTTCAATGCCGCACGCAGATCCGGCAACATTCTCGACTATCACATTTATAGGCTCTACAGGAATCGTCTCACGCTTGAATTGAGAGGGGCCAGAGAGCAGTTCTATATGAACAGATTGAGCGCGGCTTCCGCTCCGTCCAAGATTTGGCGAGAACTTGCCAATCTTGGCTTAGTTGAGTCGCCTCTTTCCTCTCCACTTATATTCTTTTCACGTGATCTCTTGAATGCCCACTATTCCTCAGTCTCAAACTGTTATCCTTCCTGTTCACAATCTCAATTCTCCAATATCATTCTATCCATTACGCCTGACGTACCACAATTCAACTTCACCGAAATATCTTATGACAACCTTCGCTCCTTTATGGTTTCTTCACCTACTGTCTCCTTTGCCTCAGGCTACGATCAACTGCCACTGTTTGCTATTGCCTTGGCCTTGCCTCATATTGGCAACCTTTTGGCCTCTTTCTTCAACTGCTGTCTCAATCTGGGCTATTTCCCATCTCTCTGGAAACGCGCTATAGTGCGTCCTCTCTCCAAGGTTAGATCGCCTACCTCTCCTTCTGAGACCAGACCCATTGCCAACTTGTGTGAACTCTCCAAGTTGTTTGAAAAAATCCTGCACCGCCAAATCGTTGACTTTGTCAATTCACACCATATTCTTGATGACCGTCAATCGGGTTATCGTAAGGGTTTCTCTACCCAGTCTGCTCTTCTCAGATTATCCCACGATATTAAGAGTGGCGTTGACGCAGGTGAGGTACTGATTCTCGTCCTTTTTGACTTCAGTAAAGCTTTCGACACTGTCTCTCATCCTCTACTTATTAGCAAACTGAGGAAATTAGGGTTCTCCGATCTTGCCCTCAAATTAATTTTTTCATACCTTACTGGTCGCTCTCAGGCGGTCGTTGATCTGGTCGGTGGATTTTCTGATTGGCTGCCTATCACCACTGGTGTTCCCCAGGGATCAGTACTGGGGCCGCTCCTCTTTTCCCTCTTCATCAACGACATCGGCGCTTTTCTTAGATTCACCCAATGCTTGATTTTCGCTGACGACACTCAAATTTACCGCAGGTGTCTCTTTGGTCAACTGAATGTTGCTTTGCAGCTGGTAGCGCACGATGTTGGTGTCATCTCTGAATATGCGACCACTAATGGACTGTCTCTCAACCTTAAGAAATCCAAGGTACTAATATTCGGCAGCAGGCGGTACGTTGACCAGATTAACCCCAGCGAATTGCCTCTTATCTCTGTTAATGGTACTTCCATTCCGTTTGTTTCCCAGGCTCGTAATCTGGGTGTCATCATGAGCTCTGATCTATCTTGGGACAGTCACGTCGCTCATATCTCCAGGAGGGTACACTTCACACTGCATAAGCTCAAATTTCACAAAAACTCCTTAACATTTCAACTGCGTGTGAAACTTGTGTCAGCTTTGATTTTGCCTCTGTTGGACTACTGTTCTCTTGTGTATAACGACGTTACTGATGAGCTCAATGTGAAACTGCAGCGACTTATTAATTGTGCGATTCGTTTCATCTTCAACCTGCGACGCGACGAACACATTACGCCTTACCGTCATCGACTTGGGTGGCTGTCGGTTAGAAACAGACGCCTTTATTTCCTTGGCATCGAAATGTATAAGATATCTCACGCTATGTCTCCTAGCTACCTCTCCGAGATCTTTGTTAGAGCCGATCTCTCCATCAGACGATCGTCACGGCTGGCGCTACCTCATACTTTCCAAATTCCCAATCACAGAACTGAGACTTACCATAAGTCCTTTCACCTAGCGGGAATTTATTTATGGAATTCGCTTCCTACCGAGGTAGTGTCGTCTTCGTCTCTCAACGAATTTAAACAAAAGCTCAACGGCTATCTATTTACACTCGAGCTCAGTTCTGTTTGAGGGTCTACCTTGTGGACATCCGCCGTTCTAGTAGGACGTGGCGCTAGCGCGTGTTAGGTTTAAGCACATTTAGTCTAAGTTTTCTAGTCACTGTTCATAAGTTGTTGCTCCTTTAACCTCTAAGTTAGTCTTAAGTTTCAATGTCAATTTTCTGCGGCGACTTTTATTTGTTGTCTGAAGGAGCACGACCGAATTTCGTTGATTCCTAATTCCTCAGCATTGTTTCAGTCACTCATACTTTTTCAGCGAAATTTGGTTGTGACGCATTGGCTTTGGTGGAAATAATGCTTTTACCTTGCAATTTAGTCTTCATTATCTTCATTATTTCTGCTTTTGCTCACTTTTTTATCATAGTTATTGCGTCGTTCTATTTCATACTTACTCCAACTTTTGTCTTGTTTCACTCTTGTTTACTTCATGTATATCCCTGTATCATTCAACCTTTGCCTAAAGTCTTGACTATGGCATAACAAATAAACTCAAACTCAAACTCAAACTCAAACTCTCTCTCTCTCTCTCTCTCTCTCTCTCTCTTCTCTCTCTCTCTCTCTCTCTCTCTCTCTCTCTCTCTCTCTCTCTCTCTCTCTCTCTCTCTCTCTCTCTCTTCTGTTGAATATATGTATGTACAGTCGCGGTCATTGATGCCTGGACCACCGGCGTTCGGAAACTCACTCTTCGTCTCTTTCTAACTGTCTTCCTTAGAAAGAGACGAAGAGTGAGTTTCCGAACGCTGGTGTCCAGGTATCAATGATCGCAACTGTACGTATGTATAATATGCATAGATATGTGTATTTATGTGTGTACACACACACACACACACACACACACACACACACACACACACACACACATATATTCAAGAGAGAAAAGAGAGAGTTATGCCATTGTTGCAGCAAATGAGATATATATATATATATATATATATACATATATATATATTAGTTTCAGAAATTTTTAATTAGACGCATTTATAAGGAGTTATGTATTTTTTATATATATATATATATATATATATATATATATATATATAATACATAACTCTTATAAATGCGTCTAATTAAAAATTTCTGAAACTAATATGGAAAAATTTTATATAATACATAATTTACAATTAAAATTATTACAATAATTTTATATAATACATAACTTTTTAATCTAAATACTTCAATTAAAATTTAATTTGATTATATTATTACTGTTTTTAAATTGAATAATTTATAAATAGTAATGTATTTTATTGTAGAAATTATATAACTTATTGTGTGTGAGAAATACAAGTTATATATTTCAAAAGATAAAATATAATTATATAAAATATATTACGTATATATATTTTAAAATTTTACAATAAAAAATTGTATATTATATTTCTTATTTCAAGTAATAACGTGACCGAAATATCTTTTTAGAAAAATGTATTTCATATTCTTTACAGTATAGTGAAAATGTGAAATCTGAAAATCTGGAGTCGCGCGAAATATTATAATTGCACCGGCATGCGCTCGCCGCCCGCCGCAGCGTTGCCGATTATATACATATATTGATACTTCAGATCGGCCGGTTATTGTCAGTTGATGCAACGTTGTCACATATATATGTAAAGGGTATCTTATCCAATGAAGTCAGTACATGTAGATATGCCCAAAATGAAGAAAAATCATATAAAAGATTTTCATCATTACTGAATAATTATTTTAAAAAGTCAACAAATAGCTCGCGTGAGAAGGTGTAAAGTGGCTTTTTTGTTATTGCGAGGTGGATCATACCGCGATAAGCAGCAAGCGACGAGTCATGAGCAGCGTGCGACGCGAGACAGGTGATATTGCGCCTGAAAATTATTGTCTTACCGGATAGAAAATGCTCGACAATAGCTGCGTTCGACTCGCCGCTGTCCGGGTCCGCTCGTCGCACAGCTCCACTTATCAGTGACAAATAAACCATTTTATCTTGTCTCACGCACGCTATTCCCTCAGATTTTTGTAATAATTACTCAGTAATGATGACAAATCCTGAGCAACTGTATGTGATTTTTCCTTTCAGTTTCAACCAATCTATGTGTACTGATACATGGGCAAGCGATAAAAGATACCTTGTATATAGTATATACATGATTTTTTATGTATTGTTTTATTATGTAATTTTTATTATTAGATTTGTTTTTGATAAGGTACATTTTTTAAATCAAAATAAAATTATGTTCTTTCGCGATACCAAAAACATAGAACCTCTAAAAAATACAAATACAGTTCTTTTCAGTTGTATGCATCTATTTCATTTTTTTTTCCTTACAATTAATAATAATAATAATCAGCCCTATTTCCTCCAACGTTTTTTCCGCCCCTTTAATTCTCGCATCATAACTCACGAACGAATTGACGAAATTTAATGTTCCAAAGCGCAAAGCTACTACTTTTAGCTTTAATTTGCGCTTTGGAACATTAAATTTCGTCAATTCGTTCGTGAGTTATGATGCGAGGATTCGAAACTCGTAGGACACGAAAGGGCATGGTTGGAGGAAATAGGGTTAGTACTGTTATGAGAAAAAGAGATACACATATATTCATTTATATGAAAGTGTTTTATAATAGAATGATACTGGAAAATATAAGTGCTAAAAAAATGTATAATAATTAGAAAAAAACACTTGAAGCATTTATTGAGACAGTACTGATTATGAAAAAAATCAGGAGCGTCTCCTCCGACGGTACTGGCGAAATAAATACCAAAAGCGTCTCTTCCGACGGTACTAGTAAAAAAAAATACCAGAGGCGTCTCTTCCGACGGTACTAGTATAGTTAGTTGTGTAACAAGTGCGGTAAGTTAAAAATTCACGGGTGCGGGTGGACGCACGAGCCGAAGGCGAGTGCGATCACCCGCACGCGTGTCCAACTTTCAACCCGCACGTGTTACACACACAATTTTATATTACAAGTGCGTGGAAAGTGGCCTATTACGAGCGTGACACGCGCGTAATGTGCCTCTTTCCACGCACGTGTGATATAAAAAGAAATACCAGAAGCATCTCTTCCAAGAGTACAGATTTTTTAAAATGTCAATCTACTATATTCCAAAGACTACTGATAATAATAAAAAGGCGAAGTGTCTATTTCAACATTACTTATGAAATACATCAGAGCAGTATGTGATAGTATGTTATAGTAACTGTTATTTTTTACATATGCAGATCATTTTTGTTAAAAGTACGAAATATATTAGGACTGTAGAGTTTTTTTAGAGGTTCTGTGTCTCGTTATTAATTACATTTATATTACATACATGTATATAATAACCGTTTGATATATACATATATATACAAACACACACATAAGAAACATGTATGTAATAAATGTTGTGAATAGGATGCTTTTGTCATTGTGTATATTGATGTGTGTAATATATTGCAGGCGACAATTACTAAAGAGATTAGCGGAGGAAAGAAATTGTGCAGAAAATGCTGAGGGTAAGAGCAAATATAGATTAACCCGAAAATTAATGAAGGCACGGGTTATACCTTGCACGATGGATTCAAAGTTCCGTGCTGAAGACACGTGCCTAGATACCAGAAGCGTCTCTTCCGACGGTACTAGTGAAAAAAATACCAGAGGCGTCTCTTCCGACGGTACTAGTAAAAAAATACCAGAGGCGTCTCTTCCGACGGTACTAGTAAAAGAAATACCAGAAGCGTCTCTTCCGACGGTTATGTCCTTAGATAGGAATGAAAATGTGCAACATTATGAAGATAGAATCGAGGACGACAGTACTCTTGTCATCGACAATGAAAGCCCTCTGGATATAGGCCGTATACAAGAGTGTGAAATTGAAGGTTTTCGCATTGTAGACATGTCTTTCTATATGAAAGAACTGCATAGAACCTTTGACAATCATCAGCGAGGAATAGAATGCCAATTTGCAGATTGGATTCTTATTAATTCTCATCGCCATGGATTGTTGACACAATTCTTTTTCAAATGTCGAATGTGTCATTACGAAACAAACTTTTGGTCACATCCCACAGACAGCCAAACCTTGGATATCAATACGGCAGTTACAGCAGGAACAATCACGACTGGCGTTGGTTATGCTCAGTTGGAAGAGATGCTTGCAGCTGCGAATATTCCATGTATGTCTGAGAAGACATACCAAACATTGAGAAGTAATAATCGATGAATTTCAGAAAAGAGCTCTTGAAAATATGAAAAAGGCAGGCGAGATTGAGAAACAATTCGCTATAGAAAGGAATGAAACCATTAAAGGCATTCCGTATATAACAGTTGTTGCGGATGGCAGTTGGATGAAGAGATCGTACGGCAAAGCATACGATTCAATTTCCGGAGTTGGCGCGATAGTTGGTAAGTATACGGAACAAATTCTTTTTTTTGGAATCCGTAACAAATATTGCACGATTTGCGATATAGCAGAGCGACTACATTGTAAGCCAAAAGCTCATAAATGCTATAAAAATTTTGATCGCAATGCAAGCTCCACAAAGATGGAGAGCGATGCCATTGTAGAAGGCTTTACAAGTAGCCTCGAAATGCACGGATTGATATATAAAAATGTTATCGCTGATGGTGACAGTAATGTATATCAAGCAATTCTCAACAACAATCCATACCGCGAACAGATGGTAACAGTAACAAAAATAGAATGTACCAATCATCTGCTTCGTAATCTTTGCAAAAAATTGAGGGCCGTGGTTGAAACGACTCAGCGAAAAAGAAAGCGCGGTTTTATCCAAGCACGAAATGTTGTCCAACGAAACATTTTAAAAATACGAAGAGAAATAAAACTGGCATCTGATTTGCGAGGGGAAGAAAATGAACCCCAGCATATAAAGGCTATGAAATTAAGGAAAGATATATTAAGTATTGCTAGCCTCATTTTTGGTGAACACAAGAGATGTACGGAACGTGGTCGAAATTGTGAAAATGACCATGAAACGAAAAAAAATTATGTACCTGATCTGAAATTCCACGGTCTTTATGAGCCAATAGAGAGTGCTCTTAGATATTTGAGCGCTCATTCGGGAAGCTTGGTGTTAAAATACACCAATAATCCAGCAGAAGCGTTTAATTCGATAATCTGCAAAGCAATTGGCGGGAAACGTATTAATTTTGGAAAACGAGGTTCCTATAATGCTAGAGTTAATGCAGCAGTTCTGCAACATAATACGCAGCAAGTTCTTACAGAAGTCCATCAAGGCATGAGTAAAAGTGTTCCTGCTGTTGTCGAGAAACTGGAGACGCGACGACAAATAAAAGTCGCGAGAACCAAAGAATCTCGAGCAATAGATGGAAGGCAAAGGAAAATTAAACGAGAAGTAGGAACAGATCGCTATTATGGCCCACAATCACAAAAACCAGATCTTCCTGATGATGTATTAGAACAACTTCGGCAAAATCATATGGAGAAGTTGTTAGAAAATGCAAAACAATGGAAACAGATAGAACGAGATACAACAGATCAAGGTGAATCTGAGTTATGGTTAGACGTGAAATGTTGACAGCATCTAATTTTGGAATAGTATGTCGTATGAGACCGACAACATCTTGCTCGACAATGGTAAAAAATATTTTGTACTCTATGGCCGTTGATACTGCTGCTATGAAATATGGCCGCGATCGAGAAGAATCAGCGAGGAAAGAGTTATCCGCAAAACTGAACAAAGATATAAAACCTTGCGGATTATTTATTGATTATAAAAATCCATTTTAGGGTGCTTCTCCAGATGGACTAATAGATGAAAATGGTCTGGTAGAAATTAAATGTCCTTTGTCAGCTGAACATTTAACAGCAGAAGAAGCCATACAAACTTTGGCTCTCTTGAAAGGCATTTTTGATTAAAAAAATCCAGATAAAATGAATCGAAACCATCGATTCTTTTATCAGATACAAGGACAATTGAATATATCGCAACGAGAATATTGCATTTTTGCCATATGGACACCAAAAAGCATGAAAATAGTGCATGAAAATATAGACAAAGCTTTTTGGAAGACTGAAATGCTACCTAAGCTAATACGTTTCTATAACGAATGTATGCTTTTGGAGATCTTGGACAGTCGTACTAAAAGGAATATGCCTATAAGAGAGCCAAGATATATTATAGAAGCACAGGAAGCAAGAAAAAAATTAAGTAGTCAAAAAACTATTGAGCAAAATGCAGTAAAGAGCGAAAATGTTATTAATGAAAATAAGGAAACGTTAAAATGTGACATTTTGCCGATAAAAACAGCAATTACCACTGCTATGATTGCTCAAGATATAGAGCAGGATGATGATTGTACATATATTGGTACAAGCTGCAAGGGATATATAACCGAAGAGGATAAGGCAAAACGAATAATAAATTTAGATGAAGTTATTATACCTTTTTCCATCGTGAGAGAGAACGTCTTGTCTGGCGACAACCTAACGGACGAATCGATAGATGAATTTTTACGCATTGTAAGACAAAGTACGCCTTTTGAAACGCAAAGTGTACAATATCAAGGACTTCCTGATTATATTGACGCTAGTAAGAGCGACAAAAGCTTACAAATAATTGGAGGAAAATATAAATACGGTACAGAGGGAATTGAACACTGGCGATGTATATTTTGTGATGGCACCAAACTGTTTGTATATGACAGTATACCTGGCTGTACATACGACAAATTGGTACGCAATGAAAGAGAATATATAAAGCGTCGATATCCAAAAATAAGGCAAAGTGAAATTATTTTTAAGAAAGTTGATGCACAACCAGACGCTACAAGTTGCGGAATTTACGCTGCAGCTTTTGCCACAACTATAGTCTTACAAGGCAATCCTTGTAATGTAAAATATTCCTATAAAGTAGGACAGATGAGACAACACTTTCTAAAAATTATAGAAGATGCACATCTGTCGCTATTTCCAACACGTCCGTAGTAATATTTACAAAGTTACGATATCGCAAAAATATATCGTTTAGATAAAACATGTCTCAATGAATAAAGTATTTGTTTAGTATTGGGAAACTAAATATCAGAATCGTCTGTTCTGAC
This sequence comes from Harpagoxenus sublaevis, assembly GCA_030770355.1. Lineage (NCBI taxonomy): Eukaryota > Metazoa > Arthropoda > Insecta > Hymenoptera > Formicidae > Harpagoxenus > Harpagoxenus sublaevis. Next base: position 47,424 of record JASTWR010001329.1, read on the forward strand.
GGTACTGGCAAAATAAAATGCCACAAACGTTTATTCGGACGGTACTGATTATAATAAAAATCAGATGCGTCTATTCTGACGGTAGTGACAAAATAAAATGCCAGAAGCGTCTATTCGGACGGTACAGATTATAATAAAAATCAGATGCGTCTGTTCTGACAGTACTGACAAAGTAAAACGTCAGAAGCGTCTGTTATGACGGAACTGATAATTAGAAATGTATCAAGTAAAATCGGAGAGACGGACATAAATATATTGGTTGCGTTCTCACGGGAATAGGCGTTGGAGGGGCCTATTCTGTAATCCATCTAAAATATAATAAAAATCAGAAGCGTCTGTTGTTACGGTACTGATTATTACAAATGTATTTTGTGCACATTACAATCGGAGAGACGAAAGAAAATATATTGGGTGCGTTCTCACGGAAATGGGCGTTGGAGGGGCCCATTCTATATTCACAATACAAAATTTTGTATTATTCTCTTAGTACACAAAATGTATACTTTCAATATGTACTGTTATATATTTCAATTTTTATTACAAATATATAAACAGTACGTCGTATCCAAATTTGTGTATATCATTGACTCACAATAATATTCATATCCATGATGAACTCAATAAAATAGTAAGTAAACGAGAAAAAAGTGATAAAAAATAACATTTATGAATATTGCATTCATGCAATGTAATAATCATGTTTCCCATATCCAAATATAATACAGCAATATATATAGCAATATAATATATTGCTATAAACAATACAGTGCGTATTGTTATGTATATACGAACACACATATACTCACACATAGTGTATAATAATTATTACGTGTGAGTAAATACTACATATGCATAGT